>JANEYF010003133.1:0-67500 GCA_029963845.1 Rhamnusium bicolor
GCTGCGACCTTAATACGTGTACGATCGAGGTCGGAGGAATAGAAAACAACGACCTTGACAAAGGCGCGCGTACACGTGTGTCATAGACATTCAATCCGCGGCGCAAAGACCTTGAAACATATGTCCGTATACGTATGTGATCAAGGTCGGAGGAGTCGGCCGGTATATATACCCTACTAACATGTAACAACAGCACTTTTCTGACTATCAGAATCATACTGCTCATCATCGGTAGCCACCTTTACTTGTAGTTTTATGATGCAATTGCTTTTATTGGTTTTCAAGTAATCTGATATTTCATCACTTTACGATTAATTTTTTCCACAGTTTCATCAGCAAATGGGTTAACTAAGCCAGAAAATGTCTTTAATGCAAGTAACGAACGGGAGTGGCTCAAGGGCACTTTCCTGAGGCACTCCATTGTTACTTATGATTGATGCTATCTATTCTAGTGGTTTGAGGATGATTTGATTTCATGATTTATGTTATGAGCTAAACCAACTTAATGACTTAAATGATGGGGAAAACATTTCTTTGTATTTTCATCTCATAATAAACATCGGTATTGACAAATAACATAGAACATTAAATTTTATTTCAATATTATGATGGATTGAGTTATAGGTGGTCTGTCTGGGTATATAGCTTTTAAAAGTTCTCATATTTCAATATGAGTTCTCAATCAATTTTCGCATGTAATAATCATGATAATTTGGATTTGGACTCATTATTTAGATGCTTAAAAGCTTAAAAGAATTTTATTAAAAAGAGTCGGAGTTATTCCATATTTTTGCTCCACTATATTTAAGGATAGGTAGGTAATTAATATAGGAGTAACTTGTATTAAATCAGTAAAATTGTATATTCCCGTTTCTATCAAATGGAACTGTTAAAACTTGTCGGTGCCTTTTAGACACTGGATAATTTCCATTATTTAATGTTTAGTTTTGTTAAACTAACTAATTGTAATTTTATATTATATAATAGAGAACAAATTTACAAATGCTGATGGTGGTGGTGGTGATGGTGGTGGTGGTACCGGTGCAATAATAAATATGAAAAGACATCCAGCTGAAGAAGATCTAGAAGAGATAGAAATGGAAGAGCATAGAAGAAAACTTAAGAAAAACTGAGTTTATTTTTTTATTATTTATATTTTCTTTTTTTTTTTGTGTTTTAAACCTTATTTTTTTATTGGTTCTTAGCATATTTTTTCTTGGGTTTTATTGGTTCTTATATATATTAAAACAGAATTTTTACATTTTTTTTTAATTTATTTTTTCATTGTTTTTCACCTTTCTCTATGTTAGAACTAAAATATAATTATCAGCTTGTTTTTGTACAAATTTTGGTTAACAAATAAAACAGCTTACCTTAAAACAAAATAGTCCAAACTGTCATACTTTATTTGTAATAATATTTAACTTATGATGTGCTATACGCATAGCATAGGTTTTATTTTATTTATTTATTCAATATAAACCCCAACAGACAAAATTCATTATTAGGGCTAAAAACTCCATTGCACATAAAATATGTATAGCATGTAGTCTGGTTGTAGTTTGTTATAAATTTCCGCAGATATTACTTTCAAATTATCAGCAAATAACTAATAATTTACATCATCTATAGATGTAAAAACAATGGTCCTAGATCTAATGGTAGCCTCGATGTTGCTGTGAATTGTATTGGCCTGTCACTTAAATATGCCTCCTGTCACTTAAATATGCCTTGAAGAAGTTTATTAGCTCCTCACTATGATCAATTAATCAATTAAATTTTTTTGTATAATAATTAGATGACTGATTTTATTGAAGGCTTCGAGAAGCGGTAAACACTAAGTACATCAACTTTAGCATATTGAGTAAAACAGGCACAAGATTGGTAGTCATTCACATCTCACAAACCCGTGTTGTTGTCAAATGACAGAAGGGGCTCATGTTATGGAGATTTATTCTGCCATACTAAGCAAAGTAGTTGTATTTTCTAGTATGCGATTCAAATGTATTGAGCCCTCACTTTGAATGCGAATTACAAAAAAACTAAGGGGCTAAAAATTTTGAAAAAATTAGATTTTATTGCTTGGATATTTGTTAATATCCTGTTATAGTTTTAACAATTTTGAAACTTACCAAGTTTTGTATTATATCTAAAAATTGTACGCGATATCTGGGCACATTAATGTTCAATTATGTATAACTTCATGAATTATTTAGATATTTAAACGAAATTTGGAGTGTAGATAGAAACATATGTCTATTTTCACACTGTGTAAAAAAAAATTATAAATAAAAAAAAGAAGAAAAAGAAAAATTTTTAAAATATTTTGTGGTATCACTGTTTGTTTTTTCAAAGGATGACAAGTGTACAGGGTGGGCAAATTTCGATGTTTGTATAGGGTAACTCGGTAACTGTAAGAGATACAAAAAAATGGGAAGACACATTTTTTAGACACATGTCAATATCTTGGTTGTTTGTAAAGTTATGAAAAAAATAACTTTTACATTTTTCAGGCACTTTTTTTCTGTATAATACAGTGGCGTCGAGAAAATTTAAAAAAAAATGCAATTTCGAGTTATGGTATAAAGTTGTATTTTATAAAATAGAAATCATAGTTGGCTATGGTTTAGTTAAAAAGGAAAATTTTTTCTCTTTCAAACTATGTATCATATGTGGGGTTGCTTTTGATGTATGTGTTTAATAGCGAAAATAATCTTTTAGTAGATTACTTTTGCATTTTTTTAAATATTTATTCCAAATTGGCAAGTGTCATCTATGACAATGTTTATCCGGTTGTCAGTAATTTGCATATTAATAATTTTGTTTCCGTCATAATTACACCCCATTTAATCGTAAAAGTGAAGATGTTTCACGAAAATTACGAGAAATGTGATATGCTAGAATGCTTTAATCAAAGTAATAACAATTATTGTGATATTGCATCTGAAATATATTTCAATCGCTGTTCAGAAAGAAAACAACTTATTAAAGCTATTTTTAAGACGTTAAAAGAAAATCTCATTAATTGTGGGTCCTTCAACAAGCCAAGACCAGAAAATCAGATATTTATATCTAATTTTATTTATTACAATTACAAAATTAAAACTCAAAGTAAATGTTCAAACTGATGTCCGTTATGTTCGATACATAAATTACACCTCTTCATAACACTCTGAACTGCATTATAAATATGAGGATTTGAAATGGACTTCACAGAGTCTATACAATTTTGTCTGAGTTCATTTATGTCGGTACTGGTTTTTTTGTATAATTTGTCTTTAATGTGGCCCCAAAAGAAAAAATCCAGCGGCGTTAAATCAGGTGATCGTGTGGGTCACCTCACTGGTCCGTTACTTCCCATCCAGTTATTTCCAAAATTTGTATTTAATAATTCTGAAATAGATAGTATGAGGTGGTGCACCATCTTGTTGGAAGAACTGATTTCTTGCCGCAAGAGTAGATTGTCCATAAATTCCTCAATAATTTTCTGATTTAAAATTTCGTAGTACTGTTGGCCATTAAGATTTTCTTGATATATGTGATATGTTAAAACATGATTGCTACATAGAGCACACCAAACACTAAAACCAAAGCATCTCTGAGATTGCACATCAAGGGTGAGGGTTCATATCAGACCAATAGTGCTCTTTATGCCTGTTGAAAATTCCTGCACTGCTAATGTCGGCTGCATCTGTTCAAACTACATTTCTAGAGAATAATGGATCTTGTTGACTTTTTTTGACGATACCATATGCAAAACTCCAATCGTCGCTGAAGATCAATTGGTTGCAGGTGATGAAATGCCAGAATCAGCTTCAATTTGACGACTTGAAATTGAAGGATTGGCAACCGCCATTCCAATTACAGTTATACAAGTTTCTTCAGCATCTTTATTGTTGTAATCTTGGCTTGTTAAAGGACCCACAATTATGAGATTTTCTTTTAACCTCTTAAAATAACTTTATTAAGTTGTCTTCTTTCTGGATAGTGATTGAAATATATTTCAGATGCAATATCACAATTGTTATTACTTTGAATAAAGTATTCTAGTATATCATATTTCTCGTAATTTTTTTAAGATATCTTCACTTTTATGATTAAATGGGGTGTAATTATAACGGAAACAAAATTATTATTATTCAATTTACTGACAAACAGATAAACACTGTCATAGATGACACGCCTACTTGGAATAAATATAAAAAAACGCAAAAGATTATCTACTAAAAGATTATTTTCACTATTAAATACACATCAAAAGCGACCCCACATATGATATAAGTTATAGTTTAAAAGAGAAAAATTTCCTTTTTAACTAAATCATAGCCAATTATGATTCCCATTTAAAAAAGTACTCGAAATTGCACCTTTTTGTTGTAAATTTTCTCGAAGCCACTGTATTATACAGAAAAATGTGCCTGAAGAATATAAAAGTTGTTTTTTCATACCTTTACAAACAAACAAGATATTGCCATGTGTCTAAAAGTCCAAAAATCGAAGTTTTGTTTATAACTGGAAAACAAGAGACGATAGCAAATTTTGTTTTCGCAAGTGAATTTGTCTCAAAAAAAAAGAGATCGAGAATGTGCCTTCCATTTTTTTGTATCTCTTCAGTTACCGAGTTACCCTATGGTTAGGTTAGGTTTGTTGTGAGTGGGTCTCAGTAGACCCTCCACTGCGGCCATCAGCAGGCCTATTGTGGCTATACAAACATCGAAATTTGCCCACCCTGTACAGAAAGATCCATTTCATAACTTATGAAAATTTCAAGTAGTTGTCTTAGTTAGTTTTTTAGAAATTAATTAGCAAATACGAAATGATGCCGAAATTCGGTACATCTTTTACATTATCATACAATATTTCAAAAACTGTAACACTTATTTTTATCAAATTTGGACACACTATAGTAAACAGTATATGTACTGATATATGAAGAAATGATCTAATTCGGTAGTCCACTTTTTTCCTAGGCTTTCACAGTGAGGGCTCAATACATTTGAATTGCATAATAGTTTTGAGATTTTTTTTATTAGAAAATTGTGGTTGTTTTTGCCCTACACAATTTTATAACTAATTTTATAATGTAATAATTTTTTATTATCTTTCCTATTTTCACAATAAAAGATAGTGGTAACCCTAATTAGTATTTTTTAAATATAAGATGTGACTATTTTGCTTAGCACGGAAGTATTTATTGATCATAAATTCAGCCATAGTGTAGAAAAAAATAAATAACATATATAATAGAAAAATAGACATGCATTTAACAATTCAAAAATTATTTATTTTTTTTGTGAACTATCAGAACACTGGTTCCCCAAAATTGAGTTGCATTCGACCATCGAGTTTAATGTATGGAGAAATTCTATATTCGTGTTATGATGCAAGCTAAAGAGAGCTGTATAAATATTGTTTTCTTCATTCCTACTACTGACATTCCCCGACGGATCCAATTATTCCCCGAAAAATGCGTTCATATTCTATCCTGTACCTGATTGGTGGTTGTGGTCTGTAATTCTCAAAATTTATTTGTGTTTTAAAAGCAAAAGTGTCATTAATATTTTAATGAAAAAATCAATAACGTGCAATAAGGTTATACTTAATTATGATTAAATTACAAAAAGATCAAAATAAGTTGGTGGCAGTGAAGTTTTTGTTTAAATAATAATCGTTTATCCATATGATCACAAATTTGATGATGATGTTTAAGAGAACGAAATTCTTATATATCATAGTAATAATTGGCCTTTTATAAACTTAACTAGATAACAGAATTATTACAGAATAATGTTTATTAGAGTGTGATATAATTTTTGAAGTACAATTATTAAGTAAAAATTAAAATATTGTTAAATTATATTTTACATTTCTTACTCTTAAGTTATCAGCAATAATTGAAAATAAGTGAAAACTAAAACCTGATTTGTGAAATAGAGCACATTAAACCTGTCTAATTAGCCGTTTACTTATTGAAAATCGTTCATAGGGCAAAAACATACTGTAAAATTATAAAAAGAGAAATATCTATACTACAATAGCTGGTGTTTATATTTATTAATTATTATAATCATATCGAGGGTTGAAAAGGATGTATTGACCATATACCAAATAGTGCAATATCGGTGTTTAAAGATTTTTATATATATATAAAAAGTACAGGATATAAAAAATCTTTAAATACCGATATTGCAAAGTTTGGTCAATGGTCAATACACACATTTTCCATGAAACCTTTGATATGGGTCTCTCTTTAAGAAAAACATATTTTTATTTATTTATTATGATCAAGGTGTACTTATGTAGCCTAATGTTTTCGATACTCGTATTTCTCTAGGATTCGATCTTCGGCCCATTGTTTGTAATAGAGTCGGTTATTTTCTTATCGTTTTCATTTCTATTATACACAATAACATATTAAAATCGCTTGTAAACAGATATTTCAATACAATATGGCTGTAATTACGTATATCACAATCTAACCACCGTCAGAATGACCAATAAGAATGTGCATACAGGATATCACTAATTTGTAAATTATTATTTATCTAGCTCTTGCACTTTTTTGCAGGAGTCCAGTTTCGATTGATTCAGTTCTTTTTTGTAATTCGGTTCTATTTCTAATATTTCTTCAAGAATTTATTGGTTTGAAATATTATTTTGTGTTGCATTCATTTAAATATTGCAAACAATCATGTAGTTTTCTGCTATGTATTTACGTTCATCTTGGCTTCGTGTTGCACATATCAAACATTTTGGTTTAATTTGACATCAAAACTACCTAAATTATGTAGAATAAATTTAGTTGCAAAATTGGAATTAACCATATTTAAGTAAAACTTACGTTGACACGACGTGGAATCAACATAAGTGGAGAATAAGACGCCGTCGAAATTTAGTTAAATTGACTAAGATTAAAATCACATCTAAATCTTCCTTGCACAGTATGATCACTAATACTTAGGTACATTTGACTTCATTTCGACATCGAGTTGATTAGGTTTAGGAAAAATCTACGAATTTATGTGTAAATGGCAAATGACTCCTAGTTAAAAAAAAAAAAGAATTTTATACTTATTTGGTATTTTTCTCAGTAAGTAGTAGCAACATTGTTGACAGTTAACTACAAAATTGAAAAGACACCTAATTCATAGTAAGATAGAAAATAAATGAATGTATGTGATGCAAATAAATCTATTTCAATTGCATAGTATTAGAAGTTCCCGGTTGTTGAAATTAATGCTCCAAAAATTTTTTTGTGCATATTAGCACCTGTGCTTCGAAAAATAACCATGCGCCCTCAAAATATTCATTAATATGAAAATTCCTATTATCAAGTAAAAAAATGATAGTTTGAGCCAAAAGTATGTTAAACTTGTTGAATATGATTATTATTGTGTAAGTGTGTGTAAGCTCTATGATTTTTGTGGATTAGTTTGAAAAGCTTTGCCTTTTTTAGTATGTAAGTTTTATATCTATTTATTGCTAAAGACTTTCACAATATTGCAATGAAGATAAGTGCAAGCTATTAAACAATTAATCTCAAAATTAAATAAATAAGTGATAAGTTGTGGTATTTCAGTGACTAAAAGAGCAAAAAAAATAAAAACTCGAATTTAATCAACTGAACTTTTTATACCAGTAAAAAGTTATAAATCCATACTTGCACAGGACCGGTCTTTAAACTTTTTAAATACTTTAAGAACTAAATGCAGTGCTCTGTGTGTAATATACCACCTGACAAAGGAAAAGCAAAGGAAATTATTCAATGCGATCTATGTAAGGAAAGTAAATGCAACTCGTGCGCTGGAATGTCTGTTTCTGAAATAAGATTGATGCAGCTGAAAGGCACAAGAATCTTGAGTTACGCTTGTGAAAAATGCAAGAATATCCTAAACCAAATTAAAATCTTTGAAAGGGTAATTCGAAATGAAATGAAAAAAATTCATAACATTATTAAGAACAGAATAAGAAAATTACAGATCAAAATGAACTTATAATTAAGCTACTAAAAGATATAAAAAAATTAAGTGGAAGTACAGGAAAAGAGACTTATGCAACTATAGCCAAGAATAACAAAGAAGTGCTTGTCGTGAAACCAAAGGAAAAACAAGAAAGCTTGAAGACCAAAAAATGACCTAAAAGAGACAATTAATCCAAAAACTTTAGCCATTGCCGTAGAAAATATTAAAGAAGGAAGAGAGCGTACAGTCATTATAAATTGCAATAATACCAGCACCAAAGAAAAAATTAAAGAAAAAGTGGAAAATGAGTTAGGAAATCATTACAATGTCTCAGATGGTACACATAAAAATGCTAAAGTTATTATTCGTGGAGTAGAAGAAGAATTTATCGAAGGAACAGATGAATATATTATTGAATATATAAAGGAACAAAATGAAATGGAACTGTGAAATAACAACATAATGCAATACAGACAAAATATAAACAAAAGAACAAAACAAGTAAAAGAAACATTATATTGACTGTAAGCTCCGAATTAAAAAATAAAATATGTCAACTGGGAAAGCTAAACATTGGTTGGAGGTGGTGCGTAGTACATGAATTTTTTACAGTAGTGAGATGTTATAACTGCAAGGTATGGACATATAGCGGGAAAATGTGAAAACAGTACAACTTGTTTTAATTGTGTGGGAACACATAAAACAAGTGACTGTCGCTCAAAAAATCTGAAGTGTATTAACTGTGTGGAAACAAATAATAAACTAAAAAAATCCTTAAGTGTTAATCATGCAGTCACTGACAGTGAATGTGCCTGCTACAAAAGAATAGTTGATTTGGAAGTGAGGAAACAAAGAATATATAGCAACCAATTAAGGAAGAAGCCGAATTAAACCAACCTACTGATTTATGAAATTTAGTTTACGTTCTTTTTTCTTTTTTTAGGTGCATACTTATTTTATTTATTTTAAATATTTACAAAACTAGACCAATCCTTTGTGTAGTCTAGTACATGTCTAGCTATAGGTTTTAGGTTAATTTATAGTTTGAATGTTTAGTTAAGTTTTCTTTTTTTTTTGTATATATATATAATAATATATTGTGGCGGTTAAGTGTAAGAGTAGCCCACTGGCTAAACTTCGCCGCGCACACCCCAACATCATTTGCAATTTATATATGTGTATATTGTGTAATATACCTACATGTATACTCAAAATAAAGACGATTATTATTATTATTATTATTATTATTTAAAGACACAATAGGAATCTTTCACTTAAATGTTCAAGGTATTTCAAACTGTACTAATAATTTAAATGTTGTCCTAAGTGATTTAAACTTTTAGTTTATCAGCAGCATTAAGGCATTTCAACGGGAAAAGTACAAACTACATCTCTTGGCACTGCAGACCTAATATCTCGGCACATGGTGGTGTAGCTCTATATGCTCAAAATTCAACAAATTCAATAATTCGCCAAGATATTAATTAATTAAGTGAGGACTATGTCTTCGAATGTGCCGGTGCAGAATTTAATGTAAATAACATTGTTTATGTAGTTTGTGTAGTTTATAAACCTTCAAGCACTGATATTGAATATTTTATAGATAAATTAGATGTTGTCAGAGCTAGCTACCAAGAAAGATGAACTAGTATTGGTAGCTGGGGACTTAATATATACATGCGAACATCTGCTAAACAGCCGAAAAATAGACACTCAGTGCTTAACCTATTAAACTTATATAACATGCAATATATATATATATATATATATATATATATATATATATTTATATATATATATATATATATATATATATATATATATATATATATATATATATATATATATATATATATATATATATATATATATATATATATATATATATATATATATATATATATATATATATATATATATATATATATATATATATATATATATATATATATATATATATATATATATATATATATATATATTAAATTCGTTTTCCGGGCACACTCCCGCGTAGGTGATAGGCCCCGAGAGGGACCGTGGTTGTCTGAACGACGTTTCGGCAGAATCTCATCTGCCATCTTCAGGTTCTAACAGATAACTGCTTACTGCGGCTTCCTGGTAACTCGAACTGAAAGTTCGAAGTTCGAGTTACCAGAAGCCGCAGTAAGCAGTTATCTGTTAGAACCCCGAAAGATGGCAGATGAGCCGCCGAACCGTCGTTCAGACAACCACGGTCCCTCTCGGGGCCTATCACCCACGCGGGAGTGTGCCCGGAAAACGAATTTAACATTCACCACCCGCGAAAACCTGAAAAACAACATATATATATATATATATATATATATATATATATATATATATATATATATATATATATATATATATATATATATATATATATATATATATATTTATATATATATATATATTTATATATATATATATTTATATATATATATATATATATATATATATATATATATTTATATATATATATATTATATATATATATATTTATATATATATATTTTATATATATATATATATATATATATATATATATATATATATATATATATATATATATATATATATATATATATATATATATATATATATATATATATATGTCAGATAACAAGTCCAAAACTATCTGGAATATTATTAATAAAGAAAATAGTAGAACTAATCAAACTAACTCAACATTTAATGGTATAAAGGCAAATGATGAAGTTATTTCTTCAGAAAAAGAAGCCAGTAACAATTTTAATGATTTTTTCTGCACAGCTGCTTCAAATTTAACTGGCTCCGTACCAACTAATCTAAATTTAAGCCATATTGTAGAAAATCCAAATTCTATATATCTGATGGAAAAGTGACAGAGAATGAAGTCGTAGACATAATAAAAAATCTAAAAAACAAAAACTCTACCGGCTACGACAATATAAGTAATACATTAATAAAACAAATATGCCATTATATAATTGAATCAATAACTTATATTTTAAATGAATATCTTACACATGGTGTGTTTCCTGAAAGACTAAAGCTAGCTATTGTTATCTCCATTTATAAAAAGGGAGACCGATATTCAATAGAAAATCACAGACCAATTAGTCTATTGTCGAGTTTTTCAAAATTGTTTGAAATTGTAATACATAATAATAATAATAATAATAATAATTATAATAATAATAAAGGACCGTTCTCAACAACATCTGAGAGGTCAAGTATCCTTTCTGCTCAGGACAGGTTACGTAAGGGCACCCCGTCAGCTGGAAGAACTGCCAGCCGCAGTACCACCGCGGCAATTACCAGCTGATGGGGAACATCTTTTAGAGTTTACCGGTGTAAACTTAAGGACGAGGGTTAGCCTTAACACCAGGGCTAACCTAAAGCCACAAGACCTGGCTAGAATGGACGCGGTCATCGATGAGGAAATTCCGGAAGATGTAGACATCTGGCAAATCAACTGTGCCGTGTACAACGCCGCGAAGCAACTCGTCTCCCGTGAGAGGTCAATCAATCACGGGATCGAGAAAGCCAAGCGGCGTGTACAAAAAATCGAAGGCAAGATACAGTCGGCCAGACAACACGCTTCTCGGATCCAGAGTGTGGTGGAATATAAGACGACTGGTAGAGTTTTTACTCCCAGGATCCGGCGCATAGCTGCCGGATTAAGACGTCAACACCATACTCTAAATCTGACAGTGATGCTTACCATCAAGCAGCACTGTCTAGATAGGATCCGAGCGCTCATGGCGATAAAGAAAACATTGAAGAGGCGGGTGAGGAGTATGGAACAAAACAATTTGTTCCGTACGAACCCTTCCCGCCTCTTTCAAGAGCCACAGCGTGTTGTCGAGAATCCGCCGACTGTAGAAGATGTCGAAACCTTCTGGAAGGGAATCTACGAAACGCCGCGTCCATTCAATAGCGACACTCCATCAATTGCACACTTCGAGGCTCTGTGTCACAGACATCTTGAAGAGCCAGAAGAAGTGTGCCCGGCAATCAATACGGAGGAAGTCCAACAAGAACTTGTTGGTACCAAGAACTTCGCTGCCCCGGGCCCAGACGGCATTAACAACTGGTGGTGGAAGAAATTTCCTTCCACTTACCGCCGTCTGGCGCGAGTTTTCAACTCATGGTTGAACGAGGGGCAGCAGATTCCGGACTGGTTCGTCGAGGGACGTACTGTGCTTATCCCCAAAAAGGGGGGATCTTTCCGACCCGAAGAATTATAGGCCGATCACCTGCCTTAACTCCTGCTACAAGATATTTACACGTATCTTGTATGCTAGGACGCTGAGGTCTGTTGATCCGGTCTTCCAGCAGATACACGAACAGCGTGGTGCCAAGAAGGGCATGGCAGGTTGCAAGGACAGCCTGCTGATAGACCGCTGTATTACACAGGATTCTGTGCAATACAAGCGGAATCTATCGATGGCCTGGATTGATTACCGCAAGGCATTTGATACAACATCGCATGAGCTGTTGTTGTACTTACTCGAATGTCTTGCGGTACCAGCACCACTAGTGAGATGCATAGAACAGCTGCTACCGCTCTGGAAGACCCGCTTCACCATAATATCAGGTGCACAGCGGGTCACGACAGGGCAGGTGGCATTTAGGAGAGGAGTTTTCCAGGGTGACTCCCTGAGTCCTCTCCTCTTCTGCATCTCACTGCTGCCGTTGTCTGTTGGGCTCCGCCAAACCCGCGGATATCAATGCGGGCCACCCAGCGACCGGAGGCATAAGGTCACCCATCTATTTTATATGGATGACCTTAAACTTTATGCCTCCGGAGAGTGCGAACTACAAAACGCTCTTAGGGTGGTCGAAGAATATACGCGGGCAATTGGTATGGAGTTCGGGTTGGAGAAATGTGCAGTCGTCCACCTCAAGAGAGGACGATGCGGGGAATTCTCTGAAGATGCGCAGCTCGCAGACGGAAGCATCCTAAGACATCTGGATGCCGGAGAGACCTATACATATCTGGGTGTGCAACAAAGGCACATCCAGGATATATCACAAATAAAAGATTCTCTCCGCGGCAAGTACAGACACCGCCTCCGAAAGATTTGGTCTTCCGAACTTTCGGGGAAGAACAAGGTGTCTGCAACTAATATGCTTGCCGTTCCGATTCTGCTCTATTCCTTCGGAGTAGTAAAGTGGAGGGTAGATGAGCTGCGTCAGTTAGACAGAGATACCCGCAAGATGATGAATATTCACAGAAGTATTCATCCTAGATCGTCCGTTCCTCGTGTGTACCTCCCACGTCAACGGGGGGCCGAGGACTCTTGAGCCTGAAGTGTACGCATGGCAGAGTAGTACTGAGTATGGCATGTAACATACTCAGGAGCTCAGATCCCCTCTTGCGGTTCGTAAAACATCACGAAACTGTAGGAGTGGGAGCAGGATTGTTCAAGGCAGCAAAAAGAGCCGCAGATGAACTCGGTCTCGCATTTGACATCAGGCGAGGAGGCCGGCGAGGTGCTGATGTTGAGTCAATCACCGAACTTCAGCCAAATCGTCTGAAAGCCCGAATTAGAGCTGCCGAACAGGAAAATCTGTTTCGGCAGCACGTCGATAAACCCCAGCATGGTGTCTTCTATAAGAACATCGAAACACTGGGTTTATCGACCAGGCTGACCTTCGCCTTTCTAAGGTCAGCAGGGCTTAAGTCGGAGACCGAGGGATTCATTATGGCCTGCCAAGATGGTGTTATCAACACCTTGGTCTACCGTAGCCGCGTGTGGCGTGTAGAGGTTCCTGATATCAACTGCAGGACCTGCCATCAGGCGCCGGAATCGCTCATGCATTTACTTTCTGCATGCCCCATATATGCGATTTCGGCCTACATCCACCGACATAACGCGGCCTTACGAGTGCTATACTACCATCTAAGGCACTCGTACAGGGTAGACCAGACACCAGTGCTGCCTTACGTCCCCGGAGATATTGAGTCCGTTGTCGAGAACGAGAAATGCCGGATTTACTGGAACTACTCGTTCCCGACTGTCAGGCTAATCCAAGCCAACAAGCCTGACATAGTCCTCCTCGACCATCAACTCAAGGTGATGTATGTCATCGAGTTCTCGGCACCTGCGGAAAAAACATCACCTTGAAGGAGGAGGAGAAACGGACCAAATATCGCGATCTCCGGTACGAGCTCCAAGTGCTGTACCCAGGCTACTCGGTCAAAATGGTCGTCCTTATAATCGGTGTACTCGGAGGGATAAAGCCTACGCTGCTCTCGGAACTGAAGATCATACCGGCCTGCCAAAAACCAGCCGAGTGGCTGGCAGGTCAAATGCAGAAGGCGGTCATTCTGGGTTCTCTCCGTCTGCTTAGGGCACACGATTCTGGTATCTACAGTCACTAACCCTGCGGACAAAAGAAGCTGTATTTGTGGAGCACTTTGGTCTAAAGTCGTGTTACTGATCAGACAAAAGCTTATAACTGTTGACAAAATTTAAGATTCTGCTTTGAACTATTTTCTCAAATAGTTTTGAAAAACAGCATAATAGTGCTATTGGCCTGTAGTTTTCAATTAGTTCAGTGTCACCTTTTTTATGAAGGGGCACAATTTAAGCATATTTTAGTTTTTCCGGAAACGTTCCTAACTTGATAGAAAGATTTAACAGAAAGCAAAGGGGATAAATTGTAAAACGTGATAAATATTTAAGCGTTTTCACAGGTAAATTATCAAACCCAGTACTTTTTTTATTCGGCATGTTATTTAGAGTTATTAATATTTCATCCGGTGTAATATCAGAAAAACAAGGAGGAGTTACACATTATACCCACAGTGCAGACCCCAGAAAGATTGCTATAAGTATCTAGTAAAAGTTTTTCAGCAATTTCAGAATAATATTCACAAAAGGAGTTAGAAATTTCCAATTTATTGACAATTTCATTTCCATTGTGATTTAAACAAGAAACCTCGACAGGTTTCTTGATTTTACCGATATTGTCATTAACAATGTTCCAAATTTCTTTTGAGACATTAGAAGCATCATTTAATTTGTTTTGATAATAATCTTTCTTTTTTTCTTTTTTAAAGCTATTTTATCAACGAATGCACTTTTATTGAGTTGGTACTGTTTTTTAATAAAAAGGATCATCAGTGTTTTTTGAGAGCCAGTATAGGTTTTTTAGTCCATTACTTCTACGATGTTAGCATCTAGCCAGTTATTTTTTAGATTTGTCTGAGGTAGTTTTACTTTAATTAATGGACAGGATTTGTCCAAGCAGAACAACAAGTTTTGCCAGAAAAGTTCCCAAGCTCGGTTAGGTTCATTTAAAGTGTAGAGGTAGCTTAGATCGGTAGAAGAGAGTAAGTTATATAGATTGAGGAGGTTTTGTTCCGTAAAATTTCTTTTGTAAATATGTACTGGTTTGTTGACAATATTCTTAGGAAGATCTGGAATATTGGCTGTGAATATTTAATTATTTATGGTCTGATATACCAAGGTCTAAATTTTTACTTGTAACATTTGCAGATTGGAAATAATATAATCTATAGCGGATTTACAGTTATTAAAATCTCTGGTAGGTTCAGAGGGTAAGGTTGAAATTAAGTCAAAATTATCAAAGAGGTCATAAAGTAGATGCCTCGAGTTGGAGGCATTCAGAGCGTCCACATTAAAATCGCCTCCAATAATAAGGTAGTTATGAGATTTAGACGCTGAACAAATAATTGAGTTTAAGGAATTTAGGAATAAGTCTATCTGAGTTTGGTGACCGATATATCGCTAGTATAGCAATTTTTGAAGATTTATATTTTACACTAACACCTGAGCACTCGCAAATAAATTCATGAGAAAACTGCTTGATGTTGTTGAGTTGTTTAATATTTGTGATATCATTTCGGCAGTAAATAGCTGAACCACCATGGATTGCTGCAGACCTACTGAAATGTGAGCAGAGGACATATCCGGGTATGCATGTGACTTCCGCTTGTTCGGGAGACATCCAGTGTTCGGTTATAAGAAGAAAGTGAGGCCTTTCAGTTCTTGAAAGTATCTCAAGACTAAACCTTCTTTGTTTTATCAATTTTGTTTGAAATACCCTGTATATTTATGTGAATGCCATTAATGACTGAATAGTTTACTGCTGTTATCCTTGGTGTCATTTGTCTAAAAAAGAACTTGGATTTGAATTCTCTGTTAGGATTTTCACTCAAGTTGGTTGGTTTGGAGTGTGGATTGTCAAGAAAACGCTTGCTTAACCTAAAGTTAAATCTGTCAAAAGATACCTTTCTAGGCCAAGAACTCGGATCGTAGACTTGACTTAGCAGGTGTGGCTCAATTCCCACCATAAATGATTGATTATCCTTAATTTTGCTTATAGTTGGTAGATTTTTCACATAAATATCTTGTGTATTAGTTTGGGTGGATATATAGTTTTTACTTTATCGGTGGTTATTTCATCAGACACTTTCGATATAAACAGCCAGATTTTTTTCTGTATATTAAAGTCTTTTCCATGCAGGTTGGCATCACCTTCTCCGTTGCCAACTTTTGGATGTGTCCTTCTTCTAATGGTTTGGGAACCTTCCTGTTCTTTTTGAAAATTTTCAGAATTTGTTTCAACAGGTGAACTATTGTTTTTATGCGGTGTGTTTAAATTTCTGGTGAGTGTAGTTTTATAAGAATTATTGTCAGTTGTGATACTGCTTCCTGCTATGGCTTGTTCTGTAGTATTTATAGTATTTATAGGTCCTACAGTTTTAGTGAGCCCAGCCTCGGTAAGCGTTTCACGGCATACATTGTCTTTTGTGGTACAGGTTTTCCTCAGTGCAGAACTATATTTAATGTTAAGATTACGTTTATCATTTGTCAATAGACGTACCAAATCCACATTGCTGTCACGAATGTTTTTAATTTCATTTTTTTAGAACTGCAAGTTCGCTTTGTTAGTTTAATTGCAGTGTAGCAGTTGTTTAAGTATTTTAATCAATATTTTCAAGAAGTGCTTATTTTAAATATTAGAAGCCCGGTCCTGTTTACAGACCCACAAGAAAGAAACGGAGAAGAAAAAAAAACCGGACAATAACACTTTTTAGATAAAGTTGTATTTAATGTTTTTATCGAGATAAAAGGTTTCACTGATATGGAGTGATAATAAAGTCATAAGTTTCAGTTTTGTTTATTAAATTGTTTATTAACACACTTTAGAGTTTATAGTTTTTATGTATCACAATTCATTAGACTCTTAGGAACAGTTTGCTACAAAAAAATATTTTTAATGTTTACTAGTTTAATAGAATATGAGCAGCATAAGCTGATAAACTCACATCACACCTATACTCTGGAACATGGAACATACTATAGCAGACTCACTTCATTTCTAGATAATTCTAAACTCCTAAATGTAAACCAACATGGCTTCCAGAAAAATAAATCTACAACAGCAATTTTCAGTTTTAACGAGAGAATTTTACACCTTTTGGACAATGGTCAACTGGTACTGGGTATTTTTCTGGACTTGTCAAAGGTTTTCGACTATGTAAATCATCAGACACTTTTATGCAAATTATAAAAAATAGGTATCCATGGACCAGCATATCACTGGTTTAAGTCCTATCTAATGAACTAAACACATAGAGTTTGCGTACGTGATAACACCATCGAATATCTTTCAGAATCAAGACCTATAACCGTGGGGATTCCTCAAGGGAGCATACTTGGACCATTACCGTTTCTGATTTACGTAAACGATTTACCGACACTGTTTCATAATACAGATCTAACATTAACTGTTTTAGTTTTTGGAATATCCTATAATGTATTACAAAAAAAACAAACGAAATAATCACAGATATGACATACTGGTTTCAAGAAAACTCCTTAATATTAAATACCGAAAAAGCAAACTGCGTCTTATTTAGACATTCCAGAAATGAAACACGGTACCCCACACAGTTCAGTCTAAATTATGTTATAGTACAACACTCTGACTTGATTAAATTTTTAGGGGTGACAATCGATGTGCATTTGGATTGGAGGGAACACGTGCAAGTACTATGAGCCAGACTTCATAAAGCTTGCTATACTCTTAAAGATCAACTCTTGTCACAGCCTATTATGGACACTTTTATTCCATTATGAGTTACGGTATTTTATTTTGGGGCAATTCCAGTCATAATAATGAAATATTTAAAGTTCAGAAACGAGCAGTTAGGATATTGGCAACCTTACAAGAAAATGACTCGTGCAGAGGCTTTTTCAAAAAACTTAATTTTCTAACTCTAACTGGAGTATTTGTTTATGAGTGTATTTGCTTTGTTTACAAAAATAAGGATCTTTTTAAAAAATTATTTCTGCTATCCAGTGCACTAAACAACTTTGTTTGAGAAGGGTTGTTACAACTATTTGCATATGTTCAACTTGTTTCCGTTTCACATCAAAGAAATAAAATCTTTTGATTAAAAAGTAAATTTTGTGTCCTTGAAAAATCTTCTACATGTTGAAATTGTCGGAACCAGGACAATAGGTTAAAATAAAAACGCTACCTTGCCTACGTTTCGTTTAATATGCTTAAACTTCTTCAGGGCTCAATAGCCAAATAATTATGTAAAGTTCCACAACAGAAAAACTTTTTTAAAACCAAGTCTGTAGGCATAACAATTATAATACCAATCAATTTAAAAGTCAATAAAATATACATATATGTAGACATTCGACACACAACAGATTAAAATTTATCAGTGTTCTTGGCCAAGGACCGAAATTGATTTGATTTCGGTCCTTGGCCAAGAACACTGATAAATTTTAATCTGTTGTGTGTCGAATGTCTACATATATGTATATTTTATTGACTTTTAAATTGATTGGTATTATAATTGTTATGCCTACAGACTTGGTTTTAAAAAAGTTTTTCTGTTGTGGAACTTTACATAATTATTTGGCTATTGAGCCCTGAAGAAGTTTAAGCATATTAAACGAAACGTAGGCAAGGTAGCGTTTTTATTTTAACCTATTGTCCTGGTTCCGACAATTTCAACCTGTATAAAATCTTTTGACTTATTTAAAAAAACTGTTAAAAAATATTTGATTTTAGCTTACAATGTATCAGGAGTCACCAAACATCTTTAATCAATTATATATATTCATATTTCTGTAATTTGTAATTTGTTGTTTATTTTTATATTCTATTTGTTTTTATCTGTATGTAAGTAATTAGATCTAAGTCCTTTTGTAATTTATGTAACTAATGATATAATCATGTAGGAATTTGACGTGTACTATACAAATGTATTTTGTCGCTGGTACGAAAGTAATTCTATTCTATTCTATTCTATTCTACTCTATGACTTAGCAAGTATATTATGTATTTTTTAAACCTTTTCATCAGTTCGTTTCCATACAAACTCTTTTTGAAAATTTTAATTTCGAATCGTACTCCAACTATGGTAAAAAATATGGCGTCTTGCGCTAATTTGACCTTTAGGTTAACTACCTTTGAAAATGTAACTACAAAGGATAATTGACAAAATGGTCGAAATTAGGTAGATAAGCTAGGTAGAATTTATTGACGTTGTTGACCTAATATTACTTTAAGGAGCATAATAAAGGCTACCAGATAGGTTGCTATGTAGGTACAAATCACATAGGATTTACAACAAAATCTACCTAGTTAGAATATTCTACCATTTACAGTCACCAAAAAGGTAAATATTAAGTAATTCGACTTTAATAGAAATTTACCTTTAAGGTAATTTGTAGTAGATTTTTTTAGTTGATTTTCTCTTGCTGCCTTAGTCTAAAGTACTTTTAAGCAAAATAGTGTATGAGGTAGATTTATTGGTTTTTTATGTAAAGTAAAACCAATAGGTAAATTTCTATGGGAAGTGTATGTTTCCAGTCAATTTTACATCATAGCTATTTCAAGTAAATTCTTCTTTTACCAAGTCGTTATAGTTAATTTTATGGAAAATGTTTGCTGGACTCTAGCTTCAGGTATAGGCATTATTCCTACATACATTAAACTCGATGCATTCGACGAACATTGAAAATTATTCAAAAAAATTATTACGATCTTAAATGGTAAGATAAGATCTATTATACTTAAATGGTCCCGGAGTTCTTACAGATCCTTCTTGATGCGTGAAAAATAAATAAATAGCCAAGAAAATTAAAGATAAATAAAATGTATTAATAAAATATAAATTTGGCAGAAATTACAAACAAAAAATCTTACAATATAGTAAATATAAAATGTCTATGGTTCAGAAATTACTAAAATTTTCTAATTACTAACAAATTGACAGATGTAATAGAGTTTAGAGGAAAAAAATAATTGATAGTAAAAAATTATACAAAACTTTAGAATTAGAACTAAGTAAATATATATATATATATATATATATATATATATATATATATATATATATATATATATATATATATATATATATATATATATATATATATATATATATATATATATATATATGTATGTATATGTATATATTTTATTATAAACTATAAAATACAGAATATAAAAAGTAGCAAATGATTTTCCAAATAAGCAATTTATAGCACTTATCTTAAAATATAGCAGTGCAGGCAGCTACAGGATCCAAAGTAATCTGTTCTAGCTGGCTTGACAAAAACCAACTACAGTGGAGTACATAAAACTTCATTAGGATTTCCTCGACTGATATTCCAAATAAGAGAATGCCATATAAAATTTTCCAAGACAATAGTTTTATGAGTTCAATACTAGGGATAAGCAGTATAATGTAATCTCCAAAATCAGTTACCATTAACTCGCCAAATTTCCAAAATCCAGTATCCAAATTTCAATCCAAAAATAAGGCATAAGTTTTTATATCATACCAAAAAACTTTACCAAAAACGTGTAAGTACCAAAACGTCTAAAATAAATCATGAACAAAATTATTCAAAGTTAACCTTTAAACACGTGATCGTTAATAGAAGCAATCAATACTTCTGTATTAACAAAATGAAGCAATAGACAATTTTATCCAAAACAATTTTCGAGGCAATGAAAAGAAGGCTTTTTCGAAACTCACTGGTTATTTAAGGCCAACGAGATTAATAAAAAATAACACACGTCGTTAGTACCCATACAGCACAAGGACATCCAGTGGAAATCTACTGGATGTACGTCATAGACCTGATGAACGTACGACGAATATCCATCTGGATACCAAAAGTAATCCACTGGACATCCAGTGGACAGCCGTTTGTCACAAAATTGTACATCCTGTGGATGTCCATTCACGGACGTCTAGAACCCCAAAAATGGATTGTTTTTACCTACATTAACTCACTGTATACACATAGGGACATGAAAGCTTCTGGTGATCGAGTCACATCATCTATCGGTTTAGTTTTAAGTTATAGAGACTAGTATTATTGCAATATATTAAATTAAAAACTCGCCTTGCCAATGATATTCATTCTTAATAATTGGTTACATAGGAAACAAATTCATATAAAAAATTGCAGTATTAAAACAATTCTAATATAGGTAATTCATTAACCCATTAATGAATTATTCGGCTACAAGTAATTCTTTGATCTCTAAAATATTTTTTCCAGCAAATTGCGGAATTTAACAGCAAAAAATTTGGTTTAGCAAATTCCGGAATTCACCAGCAAAAATTATAATTTATAATTTTCTGTTAAATTTTGCCAATCAGAAAATTATTTTGCAGATCAAATAATTAATTCCTGATACTTATTCACATTATATAGAAATTTGTATATTAAATTAATTATAAATTGTTAATAATAAATAATATTACAAGAAATAAATTAATAAAAATTAAAAAAAAAAAACAAAAAAAATCCTAGAGTTAGATGAGTGGCATATTTAGGAGTGATATTAGAAGTAATCCAAGCAGCAATTTTGCGACTTGCAACCACATTTGCAGAGAAATTAACGTTGTATTAGGTGTAGAGTGTAAATTGTCATGTCATCCACGACCTCTGGCGTGACGTCGCATATTAGTTGTTGTGACCAAAGTAAAATAGACACGTTTTAACAGCCGACTACAATATATGGAGTGTGAATATTGGCGTCTTAGCTTCATTATTGACGTTGCTTAAACGTTTTCATAACACTGAATTTTCAACGTATGGATTAGAGTCATTCTTTAACGTTTTATGAACGACGCCGACGCATCGTTGTGCGATCCGTGCAAGATAAAGACCTAAGAGGAGGAACTAAATCAAACAATATAACCTATACATTATATGGATGTTCAGTGGATATTCATCACTTGTACTTTGGTGTACTATCACATACGCATAGAAAACGGACATCCCTTTATGGATAGTGTACAGATATACGTAAATGGATGTCCAGTGCATATCCATCACATATCCATGGACATACGGACATAAAATAGACCAAAAATGGACACTGTATGGATATCTTGTGCTATATGGCCACCAATTCAACAACGTTAAAATTACTAGATCTTTGGAATTTGGATATTTCAAGCGAGTGGTAGTACGTTCACAAATTCAAGTTGGGATACTAATATTCTTGTACTGACTTTTAGTTTGTAATAAAATCTTCATACATGAATTATGAATGCTAACTTGATATCATTTTTACGATTACAGCTTCTGCTGACATTGCAAAGCATAGTTTATAAATATATGTGACTGCGATTACCAAGGCAGATTTCGCTCATTGTTTGAACCATACGTTACTTGTAAATTCAAATACGAATAATAAATTGGTTGTTTTTCGAATTATTTGCTTTTTAAAAACGAAGTATTTAACATCAAATACATAAATGGCGCAGTCGGTAGGATGAGCAAAGGTATTTTATGGAAAAATATCGTGAATCTCAATTCTTTATTGCTCAAAAGTTCAGAAAAGTGAAAGTTCGAGGTCCAGCCCAGCAGTGACGAATCTCCAGACGGACAGACAACGCAAACCATCGAGGTAAGTCGAGTTTAATCCTTCTGTTTCTTTCCAAGTTTCTAAAAATCATTTTAGATTCTCTCCGGAAAAAAGTAGCTATTAGGCCGTTCATTGTGAACAACTACAAGGTTTTATTTAACAAAAATAATTATCCTGTAGAGTATCATTCTAGATACACGTAATTTTAAGAGAAACATATTTTTCATTTGTTTTCGACTGAAAAAAAAATACTATTCAGTTTAAAATATTTATTTGAAGAAAATTTTTTTTCTCTTCAATTTTTGTAATTCAACTAATACGTTCTCATAGTCTAGTGATTATTATAAGACTTGCTTATAATAATTGATACGTGGTCAGATTCCAGTATCCATCATAACGACAGGAATAAAAACAACTTTAGCTTAGTGGCAATTGATAGACTTTCTACAATTGTTAGTGTGTGGTCAGATTCCAGCACTCATCCTAAGAACAGATATTTTTAGTGACAAATATAAGATTTGCTTATATTTGTAGGTAAGTGGTCAGATTCCATTACCCTTCGTAACATATAGGTATTTTATTCATACTCGCATATCAATAATTCTAGCTTAGTGGCAATTGATAGACTTTCTACAATTGTTAGTGTGTGGTCAGATTCCAACACTCATCATAAGAACAGGCATTTAGTGACAAATATAAGATTTGCTTATATTTGTAGGTAAGTGGTCAGATTCCATTACCCTTCGTAACATATAGGTATTTTTGTTCATACTTGCATAAAAAAAAATGGACTCATCTTTATACAGAATTTACTCAGACAATATTCCTCTTTTTAATGGAGATAAACATCTCTTAACACCATTCATAAGAGCTTGTGAGGACCTAGTGTCCACATTTCAAAATTTAAGAGAGCTTAATAACCCAATTAATAAATGTGTAGTAAATACGATAGTTTCACGCCTCAGAGGGCACGCTTCAGAAATTATTGGCCCCAGACATGAATTAAACACCTGGCCCTTGATTAAACAAATACTGACGCAAACTTTCTCAGACGGACGTAGCGAGGACACCCTACTTAATGACCTTATGTCCACCACCCTGAATAAAAATGAAAATCTAATAGAATTTGGCTTAAGGTTACAGACTCTTAGAAGTCTACTAGTTGCAAAATTAAATGAAATTGGTGAGAATATCGAGACCAAAAGAATAAAAATCGAATACTATGAAAAAATTGCTTTAAAAACGTACATTAATAATTTATCCGGAAATACACAAATAATTGTTAAATGTAAAAACCCAAATAGCATCGAACAAGCCATAGGTTATGTCAGAGAAGAAGAAGCTGATTTAGAATTTAGAAACAGTATGCAGAAAAAACAAGTAAATTTACAATTTTTAAAACCAAATTTTCCAAATTTACAAAATCAAAATTATAAAATGCCAATTGGAAATTTCCAAAATAATTATCAGAAACCAGTATTTCCCAGCCAACCGATAAATATTCAGCCGAGATTTATTCCCCAACATTTCCCAACAAACTCGCAAACATTTAGACAAAACACAAATAATAGTAATGTATTCAGACAAAATCAATTTAGACAATACCAACCAACACCAATGTCTACGCAAAGCCGACAATCTTCTACACAAAGACAACAAAATAACTTCTCCCAACAAAGACCTTTGAATGCACAACAAATTCAAAATAAATTTCCATGGTTTCAACCTAAACCAACCCCCAAATATATAGCTGAAGAATTAAATAATATTTCCTCAGAAGATCCTTTCTATTTTAATGACGAAATGAAAGAACGATTTAATGAGTACCCTCCAGACATGTATCCAGAATTATACACGGACAATTTCTTAAATTTTATGCAAAATCCGGACAGCGAACAGATAAATATTGACGATGAAAATTTTCACAGTACTTCGAATACAGAGGACCAGATATAGCCCTTAACGCATATGTAAACGCGTTGCCGTATATTCAAATAAATAAACCCAATATAAAATTACTAATAGATACAGGTTGTAATGTCTCAATGTTAAGACCTAGTATTGCCGAACTATATTTCCCAGAATATATATACAAAGCCCCTTCGGTATTAAAAACACCAATGGGAAATCGCGAAGTAGTATGCAAAGCATTAATTCCTGCATTTGAGGAATTTTAAACTAAAGGTAACATAGAATTCACTTTGTTCCCATTTTCTGACTACTTTGACGGCATCATTGGACTAGACGAGTTACGAAATCTCAAGTTAACAATGGATTTTACAAACCAGGTACTATTTAACGATACAGTACAAATACCATTTCATTACAGAGATCAAAATTCACAAAACAAATATAAAATAGAAATTCCACCTCGCGAATGCCTAGAACGACCATTCCCAGTAAATATACCTTATGGAGAAATACTAATACCCGAAACTAATATTAATGGATTTTATATCCCTGAAACCCTTACGGTTGCAGAAAATTACCATGCTAGATTTGAAATGCAAAATGTTACAGACAAAACTATATGTCTAGAATTTAACCGACCTTTTAAAGCCCAACAGCTACATGGTGACCAATTTGACTTTTATCACATTGAAAACTTTATGCCCAATTATCAGACAAATACAAAGAATACAGACATGTTAAATAATATCAGAATAGACCACATTAATGAAGAAGAGAAAAATGTCATTTTAAAATTAATTTCAAACTTTCCCGACATTTTTCATAATGACGACTCTAAACTAACATTTACAAATACAGTAAAATACCAAATAAAAACGACGGACGAATTACCGATTCACACTAAAACCTATAGGTTCCCTTTTTGTCACAAAGAAGAAGTAAATAGACAAATAAATAAAATGCTTAATGACGGAGTAATTAGACATAGTCAATCCCCCTGGTCAAGTCCGATATGGATTGTATCAAAAAAAGCGGACGCCTCCGGCAAGAAAAAATGGCGTATAGTTGTAGATTATAGGAAGATAAACGACAAGACTATTGACGATCGCTACCCGATACCTAACATCGAAGACATCCTAGACAAACTCGGGAAGTGTAATTACTTTACCACATTAGACTTAGCGAGCGGTTTCCATCAAATAGAAATGGACCCTCAGTCCGTACAAAAAACCGCATTCAACGTAGAGCACGGGCACTACGAGTACCTTCGTATGCCTTTTGGGCTAAAAAACGCCCCAGCCACTTTTCAAAGGGTCATGGACCACGTGTTAAAAGATTTACAAAACCGCATATGCCTAGTCTATATGGACGATATAATTATCTTTTCCACCAGCCTTCAAGAACACATATCAAATCTAAAACAAGTTTTTCAAAAACTAAGAGACGCGAAATTAAAAAATCCAACTAGACAAGTCAGAGTTTTTAAGACAAAATGTCGAGTTTTTAGGGCACGTAATTACGCCGGAAGGAATTAGGCCTAACCCGAATAAAATAAAAGCCATTTCAAAATTCCCATTACCAAACACAGCAAAGGAAATAAAATCTTTTTTTAGGACTTTTAGGATTTTACCGCAAGTTTATAAAAGACTTCGCAAAAATTACAAAGCCGCTAACGAAGTGTTTAAAGAAAGGTACTAAAATAATACATGACAATGAATTTAAAAATGCATTCGAACTTTGTAAGACAATTCTGACCAATGAACCCCTGTTACAATACCCGGACTTCGAAAAGCCCTTTATTTTAACTAGTGACGCTTCAAACTACGCCATAGGAGCCGTCTTATCCCAGGGCCCGATAGGAAAAGATAGACCAATTGCTTACGCAAGTCGCACGCTTAATGACGCTGAACAAAATTATAGCACAATAGAGAAGGAACTACTAAGTATTGTAAATTTTACAAAATACTTCCGTCCGTATTTATTCGGACGTAAGTTCACCATCATCACGGACCATAAACCACTCCAATGGGTAAATAACCTTAAAGAACCTAACTCTAGATTAATGCGCTGGCGCTTAAAACTCATGGAATATGATTACGAAATTATGTATAAAAAAGGCAGCGAAAATAAAGTTGCAGACGCCCTATCGCGTATAGAAATACACCCGATTGAAACACAATCAATGATAGGTAACGCGGACACTAGCGAAAACAGAATAACCGATGATTTTCCCGACATAGCTTTGGACGATTTAATAACGTTAGAAAATTCACCTATTGAACAATTAGACACAAATCCAGAGACAACAAACAAAAAAATAAACATAATTTCAGACGTCATAATAAAACAGAAAAACCCTTCAAATGAAACAATACATTCCTCCCAATCGAACCCCACACTAAATATACCCATAACCGAACAACCGATAAATGGATTTAGGAACCAGATCATACTAAACGTAACAAGAGACTTAATAAAACCAAAAATTAAGCTTGAAAAACCTTTTAATGTTAAAGATCGAATAAAAGTGACATTGCCCATTCAAAATTTCGAAGAACATCTAGTAGAAACGTTTAAAAATTATATTAAACCAAATAAAACTTATGGCCTACTAATACAATCAAATTTTGTACACAATGTCATAATCAATTTACAAAAATACTTTAACGATAAAGCATACAAACTTATTCAAACAAACAAAATAGTTAAAGAAATAGTTGACAAAGACGAACAATTAGAAACCATCCAAAATCACCATGAGACAAAAACCACACACAGAGGTATAACCGAAACAATAACAGCGCTAACAAGAACTTATTATTGGCCCCAAATGACTAACCACATAACGAATTATATAAATAATTGTATAACTTGTCTATCAGTTAAGTACGAAAGACGACCCCCTAAATTTGAATTAAAACCGACCCCAATAGGCGAACACCCGTTCGAAAATATTTATATTGACACTTTCTCAATAAGCGGACAAAAGTTCCTAATGGTAATTGACTCTTTCTCGAAGTTTGCACAAGCATACCCTATTCATCTTGTAACAACCGATATCTTAGATCAATTATTGATATTCTTTTCACATTACGGTATTCCCAAAAAACTAACCTGTGATCCAGGTACCGAATTCAAAAATAACCTATTTTCAGAGTTTTGCAAAAAACATAACATAGTATTACATCACGTCACAACCCGACGTCCAGATAGTAATGCCCCAATTGAAAGACTACACTCCACACTCATAGAAGAATTACGAGCTTTAGAACTAGAAAGCCCAAGACAAAATATAAAACAACTAATGACCCTTGCAATATTAACATATAATAATACCATACATTCCTCTACACGTTACACACCTTTTCAAATCATAAAAGCAAACTTAGAGTTCGACACGCCTTTTAACCTCTCGGAAAATAAAATAATGTCAGATTATATTGAAAACCAACAAAGAAATATGAAAGTTATGAACGAGTTTATAAATAAACAAAATAACAAGGTAAAAGACTTAACCAGACAAAATCAAGACAGAACCGAATTCCCTGTATTTAAACCAGAAACTGAAGCTTTCTTACTTCAAAATATACGTAGAAAAATAGCCCCAAAATACAAAAAAAATAATAATTGATAAAGACTTAGATAATAAAATAAAAACCAAAGATAATCGTATATATCATAAACAAGAAATTAAACCAATACGACTAAGATCTAAAGAAACATTATCTGTTTCAGATGTGGAAAATACTAGTATTCACTCTGCAAATGATGCCAGTACATCTACAAATTAAATTGACACCCTTAACTAACCCCCTACTGCCCTTCTTAATCAGTAAAGCCAAGGTAACGAATCATAAACACTCTTTTATAAAATATATTGATTTAAATCTTTTTATCGACCCTCTGAGAGCTATCGAAACAAACGAAAGATCGATAGTACCAATGATCGACAAAAAGGATGAACTATATCCCTCAATAAACGAAATTCATAATCACTTAAACTATTTGAGAGACAAGGCCCAAACAAAGTTAAACCAAATAAAACCCTCTTTCAACTTACGTACAAAACGAGGACTACTTAATATTGTAGGAAAAGGCTCCAAATGGGCCTTTGGTTTATTAGACTCAGACGACGCGGAAAGATACGACAATGCAATTAACACCTTAGACAAAAATCAAAAAAAGTTACACCATGATCTTGAAAACTATATTACAATAAAAAAAAGTTTTATGAATGAGAGTAAAGAGACACTGAACACGGTAATAAGTAATCAGGTCGTAATCAACAAAAAAGATGAAAACATTGGAAAGCAATTTGAATAAATATACACTGTTCCTAAATATTCAAAATTATCTAGACGTAATGATAATTGATTGCCAGAATATAATTGAAATATTAGATACACTCGAAAACTCAATATTATTCGCCAGACTAGGGATAATACATAATAACCTATTGCCCCTAAATGAAATAAAACAAATGAAAAATGTTATACAGGAAATCTATAAAAATGGATTACCTACATTTAAGTTCGAACAGTCTTATTTAGAAATTATAAAAGTAGAAATTCATTACATACTAGACAAATTATGTTTCATCTTCCACATACCTATAACGGACGAGAATCTATATGATTATTATCACTTATTCCCGATCCCCGTTAACAATAAAATCATTGTACCCCCAAAACCATACATCCTGATGAACTCGACAAACCATTACTACTCCAGAGATCCATGCCCGATGGTTGAAGACCTGTGCGTGTACTTTGTACAACAACCACCTTTCCAGGATGATTGTATCCCACATGTACTTAGGGGAAATCACCTTAATAACTGCCCCACTATCCAGGTGCATAAAATCACATCCACCATAGTCGAACCAGTGGACGACGCCCACATTATAATAATACCTGCAAACAAAACAAAGGTACAGAAATTATGCCCCGAAAGTGAATTTGCTGAAATAAGCGAACCACATCTAATCTACCTACCACAAAGCTGTTCGATTCACATAAATAATTACAACTTCGAAAATAATGCCATTTCCATCCAAGGAAAACCCATCGAACTCCTACCTATTAGAACAAAAAAAATGTTATCACACAACGAGTTACCCATGGTACTACAGGAAGTACATACCGATAAATTAGACGATATTTATCGCGTTGCCGAAACCACTCACCTTCAGGACTTAGAAGAAATTCAAAAGCTTGGAACTAATGATATTTTACTTTATATTAGTATAACTTTAATTATTATCATATTATTATATATATTATACAGGTACTTATCAAAAAATAAAGATAAGATTACCCAGTTATTTGTAACCCATAATTCGAAAAATGATATCAAACAAGAAAACAAACCTACCCCTTTGTTTTCATCTTAGGGATGGACGAATTATGAATGCTAACTTGATATCATTTTTACGATTACAGCTTCTGCTGACATTGCAAAGCATAGTTTATAAATATATGTGACTGCGATTACCAAGGCAGATTTCGCTCATTGTTTGAACCATACGTTACTTGTAAATTCAAATACGAATAATAAATTGGTTGTTTTTCGAATTATTTGCTTTTTAAAAACGAAGTATTTAACATCAAATACATAAATCATGAGAAGCAAAATCATTTACGTAAGCTGAAATATATTTGTGCAGAAACATTAAACAGTAAATGAAGTCGAAAAAATTGTGGAACAAGATGTTGAGAAGCCATCACCATATGCCTTCATCTTTCAACAACATCGATAGTATAGACCATGAATTAGTATTTAAATTAGGAAAATACTACGTACACACTACAAACACTGCATTAAACTTATCAAGGCTGCTTTTTACTGGGTATCCAAGATAAACAAACCCATGTATAGGTTGGGTACTGAATCATTAGACATGAGTCTCTTAAATGGCAATGTTACAATGTACACCAGAGGCCGACAAGCTGTCGCTTAACAGCATAAGCATTAGGATAGCAGAGAATTCATTTTCCATCTAGCTGTCGTACGGTCAAGTGTGCACTGAGAGAAATGTTTACTAATCATAAATAAAAATTGACTAGCCCTAAAAAAAATATCTACACTAAATAGGCTCCAAATAGACTGCCTTGTAATCGCAACAAAAACGATTTTGCTGACGCATTTATTTACTGTTAAAAAAACTTTTTCTAAATATTCATTTTTGTCCTGGTAATCTCACTTTGTAAACGTTGTAAGTATAAATATACAGGGTGTCCGGAAGTAACAATCAAATATTTCGGTGGGTGATTCTACATCCAAAAATATGAAGAAAAGTTCATATGAACGGGGATCTGGAAATGCTTTCTAAAGGAGGATGGTATATAAAAATTGTTTTTCTTTATTTTTTTTTTAACTACTAAATGTGAAAATGTACGAAATTTTATCGCTTTAGTAGCAGTTGATTTTAAAAAAAATCAGGAAAAACATTTTTTTATACCATCTTTGGAGGAGCATAGCTCCGTTAGGAAGCATTTCTGGACCCCCGTTCATATTGTCACCGGCATCGAAACTGCTCTGCGCTGATTGGCTGCGTGCGCTCTGGGGGCGTGGCTGGATATACCCCAGGCCTCTAGAGCGCACAAAAGGAGCGCGCGCTGCTGGGAGCATCACTCCACTCCGGGCATTCAGAGCAGAAACATCTTTCTGCAACTCAGTGGCTCGCGACGCGAATTATTTGCATATTCACTTTTATTATTATTCTCGCATATCTAAGTGGAGCTCGGTTAACTTTAATTTACTTTGCATTCAGGGGGAGTCGAACTCGTTATAATTCCGCTAGAATATAATTTTTCTTTTATTTAATTGGGAAAAGGGGGACTTGCATAGCTACTTTGGCTTCATTTAAAACATAATTAATTGTTTCATTTCTTTCATTACTTACCCTCCGAATAGGGAAGGCCCCTTTAGGGCCACAGCACAGCCACCAGTCCACGGGGTCCGTCAACAGGCTTTTGATAGCGCTGCACCTTATCATTTGGTGCAGTTTGTCTGGCGGAACTCCTGACATAGAGCCTAATTTCATTCTGAAAAAAAAGCAACAACAAAAAAAATAATAATAATAATAATACAAAAAAAATAATAAATAAAAAAAACAATTAAGGAAAAAAATTAATCCTTACAACAAAACAAACCAATAAAAAAAAAGAGCAACAACAAAAAAAATAATAATAATAATAACACAAAAAAAATAATAAATAAAAAAATACAACTAAGGAAAAAATTAATCCTTGCAAAAAAAAGAAACAACAAAAGGAAATTATAATAACAAAACATTAAAACAACAATTACATAAGGATGCCCATGCAACTCAGGTCCCAAACAGGGGCGGCTTCGCCCCGGGGCCCCAGTCCCAGAGCCCCAAGATCTCCAACGTCCACGTCAGTCTCCAGCCCGCTCTTTCCCATGTATATCCCGTTAGCCGGGCCGGTCCAGGGAGGAACCGAACCAGAGGCCACCCATGACTGGCGAATTCGTTGCCGAACAAATCGACGACAATATGAACTTCATATTTTTGTGTGTAGAGCCACCCACCGAAATATTCGAACGTTGTTATTTCCGGACAACCTGTATACTAGATCTAGCAGAATTTTATTCCTGCCATTAGAAAAGAAAATGCTACCATAGAAGGAATTTTTGCAAGTGGTAGAGTATTCTGTGAGCACACATATGAGAGTGATTGGTAGGTCGACGTATTCATTTGAAGGCGTGTTAGTGGCGACCTTATTTGCAATTAATCTAACCATAATATCCAGTATACAAATCTCGATAGTTTTTGAGATATTTTAATTATTAGTTTACACAGTACAAATTATGTTAAATCCTTTGATAAGATAAAAATACAAGAGCTAAAACCTTCACTTGTAAAAAAACTATATTAAAATATCTCAAAACTATTGGGTTTTGTATAATGGATATAATGGTTAAATCAATTACAAATGAGCTCTACTAACACGCCCTCAAAGGAATAATACGTCGATCTATCAGTCACCCTGTATATACAGGGTGATTCAGTTTTATTAGTGAATAACTTAACAACTATTAGATATCAGCAAAGTAATGTTATTTAATATATAGTACGAGTATAAATTTTCCATTGGGGTTTTTGTTTTCGAGGTACAAGATGCTGAAAAATATTTGTCTCTTTTTTCTGAAACTATAAATTATTAGTTATTATTTATATTTGGTATTAAATACCAGTATGTTAGACTGCATCTATTTGACTAAGTCGTTTTTTCTACACGGTAACTAAAATATCTTGGAGCAAATTTAAATTATCATATTTTCAAAAACCCAAAAAAAACTTCTTTTTTTGATACCCTTTATTTAAAAAACGATGGCTTCTACGGAAAATTTATACCACAATATACTTATTTGTATTTGTACTGTTAAATACAGAAAAATTATTATAATAAAACTTTCATTTTTTCGTATTTACACATTTATTTATTATTTAAAATATTTTCAGTTTGAAATAGCGAATTTCTAAACTTGACATTTTCATTTAATAGATTTTTTAGAAAAGGAACTCGACATGTACAACTTAATATTAGATATTAAAACAAGTTCTCTAATAATGTTTTATCTTGACTCAAAGAAATTTTAATGACGGATATGGCGGCGTTAGCACACCCGCGTCGCCAGGATAGGTTTAAATCGCTGTTAAAATTTTTCAGTTAGTAATATTGAAAAACGAAAATATGTCTGTGGTTCATTCTAAATATCATAGATTTAATATATAATATTACAGATAGTACTGATGCGTTTTTTAACCAAGAAAATACGATTATTTTATTTGGTGTCATTTTATGACTAAATAATCGTATTTTCCAGGTTAAAAGAAATACGCATAAGTATTGCCTGTAATTTTATATACTAAACTACGTATACGGTATTTAGAATGATCCAAATATTTTCGTTCTTTGATATTACTAACAGAAAAATTTGAACAGCGACTTATAAATTTAAGTTGGATATCTGGTTAAAACGCAACCAAATGATTCATTTAAGGAAACAAAGGACTAATAAATAATAGATACATATTTTAGAATCATTGATTTATTATATGTAAGTATATAGAAGTAGTGTTAGGTACACAAAATGACAAATATCATTAAAATGTAATTAAAATAGTCATTATACCTTCCAATACTTGGAGGTATGTAGTCTTTAAGGCCCCAATCTTCTAATCTCGACTTGTAAGACATTTTTACAAAATCCTTTCACTAGGGAAATTTGGGAGTATCCGAATAACTCTTTATTTTATAATTACATGAAGTAGTTACGGTTCCAGTAAACGTTATATAGAGAAGAAATCCTACCTCCTAACAACAAAGATCAACTCTAATATTCTTAATGGCGTCAAATCGGCTACGGGTGCGTCGCCTACAAACAAATGTCGATTTAGCAAGCGCAGATTTATGGTTAACAGATAGCTCAAAGATTTAAGGTTGCAAAAGCTCATTAGCGAAACAGTTTTTCTTATGTTTAGATAATGGTAATGTAGTCTTAAGAAAAAAATTACTTATGATAATGCAGATCATCTTAGCAAAACATTTTATTTGGTCGATTTCCCTCAGTGTGCACACTGCCTGCGATACTATGCCAATTTTCAGTCTTCCTTTAATGTACTATGTCTAATACTTCACTACACATACTGTATATGACTGTAAGCAAGCTTATGAAATAAGTTTATGGAAACAGGTTATCATATTAAAATTGTTAAAGGGAGTCTCTCAAGGTCAACTCTGAGTCCTCTTCTATACATTGTCTACACAAATAAACTGCCTAAGGTAATAATATAAAATTTGATACAATTTGCCGATGACATCTGTTATTTTCACTACGGATCAAGAAATACAAATGTAGGTATTTGAAAAGTTCCCTGGATGGTTGGTTTCTCATAAAAATAACTAAAATCAAAAACAATGTCATCATCACTGACTCGAAATGTATTGTGCATTAAATTACTTTACAAATACACCCGATTATGCAATATTATATTATATTCTTTATTATACCTGCATTATAATCCTTGTTTAAACAACTAAAAAGCATGCGAAAACCCAAAATTAAAACAATTTCAACAATTTCAATTTTTTATTTATTTGTCATATTACATCAAAATATTTAATTACTAACTTTTCATATTCTTTATAATAAGAATCCCTGGATTTTGCATAAATTAGTATTAACTCGGCCTCCGCGCCTACATTTTTGATTTCAAGTGAAACTTTTTCTTTATTCGTAACCATTTTCAACTATGAAAATTATTAATTAAATAAACCGTCAAACAAACTTGTAGATAACAATTACTATCTCCATGTCAACATACGTGAGAACATTAGATGGCCTACTTAAAATGTATTAAAATTTAGGAAAAATGATTTTGATTTAATTTTAATTAAGTACCAGTTTTATTTACAGGAAACAACAAAATAGTAATCGCAGCAGGAGACTTTAATATTGATATGTCATTAACTGGTAATACTAAGAATAAACACCTCATCATAAATGTATTAAATTCTTACAATATGAAACCCACAGTAGATTACACCAACAAGAGTAACTAAAACATCATCAACTCGTCTGGATAACTTCTTTTTGGCCCAATATGTTAGAATGTAATGCAGAGGTATTAAAGGTAAATATATCTGATCAATTTGTCCAGTTACTAAGCATTAAGGAAAAAGTAACAAGCAACACTCAAAAATATGAAAATCGACGTATCTTCAGCGCAGAAAATTACGAACTTTTTATAATCTATTTCAGGAAACGTGGTTAACAGTTTATGAAGCTACAACTGTAGATGATACATATAATAACTTTAGTAGAGCTCTGTTAAGTCACTTTAATTCATCATTCCCCTTGAAATTAGTTCAGATTCAAAGTAAGAAAAAGGCAAAATGGATGTCAGAAAATGTTTACACTGCCAGAGAAACTTTAAATTTGTTACATGAATCCTATCAGCAAAATAGGGTTACAAAGCAAACTTATGTGGATTATAAAAGTTATTATACTAATCTTCTTATTCATGAAAAATCTGTTTTTTATGAGTTCCAAATTAATAACTCTTGTAATAAATCTAAAACCATATGGAGTATTATTAATTCTGAAAGTGGGAAGAACGATATAAAAAATCTGGCTTTTCATGAAATTAATAATAATGGCGCCATTATTAGTTCTCCGCAACTTGCAAGCGAACTATATAACAATTCTTTTGTCTATATGATTGGTAATCTTGTTGGTGCAATTCCTGTAAATAATAATCTCAAACACATCACTTGTAATGCTAATTCGATCTTCTTATCTGAAGTAACACACAGTGAAATTTTAAAAATCATTAACAGTAAAAAATAAACATTCAAGTGGTGAAGATAATATAAGCAATATTATGTTGAAAAAAATTAGCTGCTTTGTACTCGAACCACTGACCTACATAGTAAATGAACCCCTGCGAAATGGGATCTTTCCGTCAATGTTAAAGTTAGCTGTGGTTAAACCAATTTACAAAAAAGATGATCCTACTTTAATAGATAATTACAGGCCCATAAGTATGCTATCTTCCTTTTTTATAAATTGCTAGAATTGTTATGGGTAGAAGATTAACTCCAGTTTTAGAAATACATAATATTAATAGCAAGAACCAACATAGATATCAAAAGAATCCACAACAACAGCAATTTTTGATTTTGTTAAGAGGATACTGGATTATCTAGATAATGGACATATCTCTCTTGGAATATTCCTCGATCTATCCAAGGCGTTTGATTGTGTTAATCATGAAACACTACTAAATAAGTTGGATAAATTAGGCATACGAGGTCCAGCCTACGACTGGTTCAGTTGCTATCTTAGTGAGCGACAGCAGAAAGTGTGTATCACATCAAATTCCTTGAGATATTCTAGTACTCGAAGAATTTCATTAGGAGTACCACAGGGCAGCGTACTTGGGCCAATCCTTTTTTTATTATACATAAACGATTTGCAGCAGTATTTAAATAATGACTGTTTTTATAACCACTTATGCTGATGACACGAACATACTAATCTTTGATAAAAACTATGAGGGCATCAAGGCTAAAGCAACTTATGTGATGCAAAAAATATCAGAATGGTTTCAACAGAATTCGTTAATATTAAATAATGACAAAACAAAGTGTATTTTATTCAAACATAGAAATAAAACTGAGTATCTTAAAGAAATAGACATCAATAATTCAAAAAATTAACTACACAGATCACACAAAATTTTTAGGAGTTGTCATTGATGAGCATATGAATTGGAAGGAACAGGTATATGCACTCTGTAGGAAACTTAGTACAGTTTGTTACTCACTGAAAGAACTGAAGAAGGTAGTGAATCGTAAGACTCTTCTGACAGCTTATTACAAACAATTTTATAGCACATTGTCATATGGGATAATATTTTGAGGTGGATCTCATATTAATGAGGTATTCCTTGTACAAAAATGAGCACTACGAATCTTATCTGATTTAAAGCCACATGAATCATGCCGTGGCCACTTTAAGGCATTTAATCTGTTAACAGTTCCAACTCTTTTTGTGCATGAGTGTCTCTGTTTTATTTACAAGCATAGGAGTGAGTTTACAGATAACATTAGAAATCACACAACATCTCTAGAAAATGGTTGTTTTTACAGATGTTTGCTTTTTTATAACATTCTGCCTGCAAATTAAAAAAAAAATGACGTATAAATATCTTTAAAAAAATATATTAAAAACATGTTAATAAATGTAGAACCCTAAAATGTGCTTATTAATGTATGTCTAATAGTGTAATACGTAATATGTAAAAATGTAATTTCTAGTTTTTTTTTTTAAGTTAGTCTTCATATTTCTTATTATTATTATTTATGTGCTACTGATGCACACCTTTTATTTGTTATCCTCACATTGTGTTCTGTTCCCTTCGGGGAATTTTTGGACATGTTAAACTAAATTGTTAAATTGTTCTCACTGTTACCCAATAAATTTCATTTCTCAAATCATGATATAAGTTTAATAAAAAATAGCGTATCTACATGTCAGCTGCCCAAAGCGTAAAACAATTATTTTACTTTTTACTAATTGTACAGGAGAGAGGAAATAGTAAGTTGAATCTTTAATAGGTATAAATCATTTGTTACATGTTTAATCCTGGAAAAAAATTTTATCAATAGATTGGTTATAATAAGATCTTCATTATTAAAAATTTGTATGATTAAAACTTTTATCAGACAAAAGATACAGTAAAAAATTTGTTGTTGCATTACCTTTTGCTTGAAATCTTAGTATTTTCACAGGTCTAACTCCCAGCAAATGCTTATACTTGCTTTTAGAGTTGATAATGTATATGAAATAATTATAGAGTTCTCTTCTTGATCAACATTGAATAGCATTTACTTACTTTTTTGGTTTGTATTAAACGATAAGATTGTTATGAATAACAACTTTTGAATTAGTGAAATTTGAGATATAAAAGCTTATTACATTTTTCATATTGTTCATCAAAAGCATTTATATTGCAATGCATTTTTGGGATGTATAATAAATTATATACATATGATTTCACATGCTGTACATTTCTTAGAGCATTTTTAACTTCTTGCGATAAAGGTGTAATTTTTTTGGTGCCAAAAAAGAAAAATCCCAGTAGTGTAAATGATTTTATGCTGATTTCTTTGCTAAATATTGATTATAAGATATTTATGAAGTGCATAAAAGAACGTCTAAATCAAGTTATACACGAAATTATATCTAGCGAACAAACTTGCTTTTCAAAGGATAGTATCATCTCAACAATAAATACTTTACGAGAAACCGTTATAATATCAAATATTAATAAAATCGATAGGGTTAATCACCACTATTTAGAGTTGTCACAAGTACCTTTAGAGAGTACTTGAAGTATCAAGTACAGTTTTTCTTAAAACATACTTCAATTATCAAGTCCTCTTGAAAATTACTTGATTTATCGCCAAGTAATTTACTTGAAGTAAAACAACAGTACTTGAAGTATAATTCGTAATTTAAGTATATAGAATACTTAAAGTACATAAATAAAATTACTTCAAGTATACAAAAAATTCATGAAAAACTAAGTAAAAATCAGCTTTCAATTTAAATATAATTTGTATTTTTGAAATGGATAAATGGTTTATTGGTTTCAGATTAGAGTTGTGTAAAAAAATATAATTTGACATATTTAGTTATATGCTAAGCTTATGCGTGTAAATTAGTGAATATAAAAATAAATTTATTATATATAGGTGTCGCGTTTTAAAAATGTTACTTTTTGACCACCTGCAATGGACCTGGTATATCTGACATCAGTTTTAAATTAGCAGTCTACACCAAAAAATCTTATTCTGAACCTTTAAAATGGAGATCATTTTGTTTGTTTTGGAGGAAAATGGATGCAACATGTAACCTTATCGTAATAATAATTATGTAATGAATGATGATAATATTATGTTTTCCTTAATTTCTTTTCTTTCTTATTGTCTACTATCAATTTACAAAAATAAGTAAAAAATAATGTATATAATAATTATAGTTACTTCGGAAACTGGCTTAATATTCTTGGCACTTTAATGCACAACAACCCTAACCACTGGCCTAACCATATATTATGAATATTATGATTACGACAATGTCGATTACTGAAATGACAAAGCATGTGAGACAACAAAAGAGCTATAAGTGTACTTAAACACACCGATATAATAATAATAATAATAAGCCGAGTGGCTGGCAGGCCAAATGCAGAAGGCGGTCATTCTGGGTTCTCTCCGTCTACTTAGGGCACACGATTCTGGTATCTACAGTCACTAACCCTGCGGGATGTGGGGAGTGGCTGTAGTTGATGCGCCGGCGCGACTCCCGTGAGGCGTCGGAGGCCACGGGAGGACTGACCGGCATCGGGAAACCGAAAAAAAAAAAAAAAAAATACGCGGGCAATTGGTATGGAGTTCGGGTTGGACAAATGTGCAGTCGTGCACCTCAAGAGAGGACGATGCGGGGAATTCCCTAAAGATGCGCAGCTCGCAGACGGAAGCATCTTAAGACATCTGGATGCCGGAGAGACCTATACATATCTGGGTGTGCAACAAAGGCACATCCAAGATGTAACACAAATAAAGGATTCTCTCCGCGGCAAGTACAGACACCGCCTCCGAAAGATTTGGTCTTCCGAACTTTCGGGGGAAGAACAAGGTGTCTGCAACTAATATGCTTGCCGTTCCGATTCTGCTCTACTCCTTCGGAGTAGTAAAGTGGAGGGTAGATGAGCTGCGCCAATTAGACAGAGATACCCGCAAGATGATGAATATTCACAGAAGTGTTCATCCTAGATCGTCCGTTCCTCATGTGTACCTCCCACGTCAACGGGGGGGCCGAGGACTCTTGAGCCTGGAGTGTACGCATGGCAGAGTAGTACTGAGTATGGCATGTAACATCCTCAGGAGCTCAGATCCCCTCTTGCAGTTTGTGAAACATCACGAAACTGTAGGAGTGGGAGCAGGATTGTTCAAGGCAGCAAAAAGAGCCGCAGATGAACTCGGTCTCGCATTTGACATCGGGCGAGTCAGTCACCGAACTTCAGTCAAATCGTCTGAAAGCCCGAATCAGAGCTGCCGAACAGGAAAATCTGTTTCGGTAGCATGTCGATAAACCCCAGCATAGTGTCTTCTATAAGAACATAGAAACACTGGGTTTATCGACCAGGCTGACATTCGCCTTTCTAAGGTCAGCCTGGGCTTAAGTCAGAGACCGAGGGATTCATTATGGCCTGCCAGGATGGTGTTATCAACACCTTGGTCTACCGTAGCCGCGTGTGGCGTGTAGAGGTTCCTGATATCAACTGCAGGACCTGCCATCAGGCGCCGGAATCGCTCATGCACTTACTTTCTGCATGCCCCATATATGCGATTTCGGCCTACATCCACCGACATAACGCGGCTTTACGAGTGCTATACTACCATCTAAGACACTCGTACGGGATAGACCAGACACCAGTGCTGCCTTACGTCCCCGGAGATATTGAGTCCGTTGTCGAGAACGAGAAATGCCTGATTTACTGGAACTACTCGTTCCCGACTGTCAGGCTAATCCAAGCCAACAAGCCTGACATAGTCCTCGACTATCAACTCAAGGTGATGTATGTCATCGAGTTCTCGGCACCTGCGGAGAAAAACATCACCTTGAAGGAGGAGGAGAAACGGACCAAATATCGCGATCTCCGGTATGAGCTCCAAGTGCTGTACCCAGGCTACTCAGTCAAAATGGTCGTCCTAATAATCGGTGTACTCGGAGGGATAAAGCCTACGCTGCTCTCGGAACTGAAGATCATACCGGCCTGCCAAAAATCAGTCGAGTGGCTGGCAGGCCAAATGCAGAAGGCGGTCATTCTGGGTTCTCTCCGTCTGCTTAGGGCACATGATTCTGGTATCTACAGTCACTAACCCTGCGGGATGTGGGGAGTGGCTGTAGTTGATCGCCGGCGCGACTCCCGTCAGGCGTCGGAGGCCACGGGAGGACTGACCGGCATCGGGAAACCAAAAAAAAAATATAATAATAATAATAACTTTATTCATGTAAGCCTTACAGAATAGGATATGAAACGTGACAAGTACAGTACAGTACATTACAGGAATTGTATAAACAATAAAACAAATTACATATTAAAATCTAAGAATTCTTTTAAGGAATAAAAGCACTGAGTAAATAGGAAGGAGCGAATTTCCTTTTTAAATTTGGTTAAGCTGTTAACATTTTTTATGTGATCTGGCAACTTATTGAACACTGCACTGCAGGCATAATGTGCACTTTTTTTTGTAAAGAGTCTGAAGTTTCTTATATATACATCATTTGCAGATCTCTTATCATAATTGTGTACACTATTGTGAAGTTGAAAAGTTGTTTTTACCGAACAGGCTGGCTTCGTAAATAAAAATAGAAGCGGTTGTTAAAATTTTTTTTACTTAAATAGAGGTTTGCATGAATCCAAGGGCTGATAAGAGAAAATAAGACGTAATATTCTTTTTTTGCTGAACAAAAACCCTGTTTATGTCTTTACACTGCCCCCAATATAAAATTAAGTATTTTATATCAGAGTACGCCAGTGAGTAGTATATGTTTAGAAGATACTTAGTATCCACTACAGATTTAAGATTCTGTATTACATAATAAGCAGACTTTAATTTACCTAACACATGGTCAATGTGCTTTGTCCAAGACAAGTCTTTATCTATGTGGAGCCCCAAGAATTTTATGGTCTCGACTTTTTCTAATGAGGCATTGTTTAGTTGTACTGTGATATTTTGCATTTCTGCAGTTCTGCTTTGAAATATTATATATTTGGTTTTGGATATATTGATAATTAATTTATTTGATAGACACCAGTTATAAAAAAGTGTTAGTAGTTTGTTAGTATTTCTTTCCAGCATCTCGGTGGATTCTGCAGTAATGCAAATGGTCGTATCATCAGCAAACATTGTTATAAAAACCTCTAGTTCCTTTGAAAGTTGGAATTCAAGATCGTTTATAAACAGTATGAAGAGTAAAGGAGAAAGTACACTTCCTTGGGGAACTCCAAGGTTGATATTATAGCTGTTAGATGTGGTATCACCAAGCTTTACAGAAATTTTCCTATTTCATAAGAATGAGACGATCCATGTATTGAGTGATCCTCTAATGCCTAAGGCTTGCAGTTTTTTAGACATAAAATCACTTAAGACGCAATCAAAAGCGCGAGTTAGGTCAAAGAATAGAGCAATAACTATCTCTTTCTTATCAATAGCGTTATATATAAAGTTAGTTAAGTCAAAAGAAGCTGTATTTGTGGAGCACTTTGGTCTAAAGCCGTGTTGCTGATCAGACAAAAGCTTATAACTGTTGACAAAATTTAAGATTCTGTTTTGAAGTATTTTCTCAAACAATTTTGAAAACAGCATAATAGTGCTATTGGCCTGTAGTATTCAATTAGTCAGTGTCACCGTTTTTATGAAGGGGCACGATTAAAGCATATTTTAATTTTTCCGGAAACGTTCCTAATTTGATAGACAGATTGAATAGAAAGCAAAGGGAATAAATTATAAAACGTGATATATATTTAAGCGTTTTCATAGGTAAATTATCAAACCCTGTACTTTTTTTATTCGACATGTTATTTAGAGTTGTTAATATTTCATCCAGTGTAATATCATAGAAAAACAAGGAGGAGTTACACATTATACCCACAGTGCAGACCCCAGAAAGATTGCCATAAGTATCTAGTAAAAGTTTTTCAGCAATTTCAGAATAATATTTACAAAAGGAGTTAGGAATTTCCAGTTTATAGACAATTTCATTTCCATTGTGATTTAAACAAGAAACCTCGACAGGTTTCTTGATTTCACCGATATTGTCATTAACAATGTTCCAAATTTCTTTTGAGACGTTAGAAGCATCATTTAATTTGTTTTGATAATAATCTTTCTTTTTTAAAGCTATTTTATCAGCTAATGCACTTTTATTGAGTTGGTACTGTTTTTTAATAAAAGTATTATCAGTGTCTTTTGAGAGCCAGTATAGGTTTTTTAGTCCATTACTTTCTTCTACGATGTTAGCATCTAGCCAGTTCTTTTTTAGATTTGTCTGAGGTAGTTTTACTTTAATTAATGGACAGGATTTGTCCAAGCAGAACAACAAGTTTTGCCAGAAAACGTCCCAAGTTTGGTTAGGTTCATTTAAAATGTAGAGGTAGCTTAGATCGGTAGAAGAGAGTAAGTTATATAGATTGTGGAGGTTTTGTTCCGTAAAGTTTCTTCTGTAAATATGTACTGTTTTGTTGATAATATTCTTAGGAAGATCCGGAATATTGGCTGTGAATATTTGTAATTTATGGTCTGATATACCAAGGTCTAAATTTCTACTTGTAACATTGTGAAGATTGGAAATAATATAATCTATAGCAGATTTACAGTTATTAAAATCTCTGGTAGGTTCAGAGGGTAAGGTTGAAGTTAAGTCAAAGTTATATAACATAACATAGTCATCTTGAATTTAAAAAAACTTATAAATCTTTTTCTCAAGGCGACCACTACACATAGTTATTACCGCGAAACAAAAAAGTGTATGAAGCCGAAAGCACAAATTATTGTCTGCTGAAAGGGTGGCGATATTTCTTTTTGGCTTTAAGTAGCAAAGATGGTTATGGTATATCTATGTGTTGAACTATAATATCATCTAACCGAACTAAAAACATAAGAAGATAAATCGTCTGCTGGCAGTTCTATAGCCGTTCTATTTCCGAAAAAATTTACACCGGTTGCCATCAGTGAGACGCTCCTCTACCGATACAATACTTCCACTCACGTGACGTGATGTGTGAAAGTAATAAATATTTGATATAAATGGTTTACTGATTTACGTGCAAATATACCTTAATTTACCCAGTAATGTTTGATGTAGTTATATATGCTATCTACCTACCTTTTTAATTTTGTAAATCACTAATCACTGAATGTACTGTGGTACTAATTGTACACAAAATGTACAAAAGATAAAATTTTAGAAATGTCTTTTTAAAAGCACCTTTCCTCGAGGCGTTGCAGCATCGAACTAAATTAAAATAAACCCTAAGTAATTCTAGTAAGTCCGAATCATTTCTTATACGGTCTTGTTTATGCGAGTCTTGACAAACAAAATATAATTGAAAAAGGAATTTTATTTCAAGTAGTTGTTTCAGAGTGCAAATATCACACAAATATTTACTTGTAAGAATACTTCAAGTACAATTTATTACTTGAATTATGATGTAATAATACTTCAAGTATTGTTAAGAATACTTAAAGTAACTTACTTGACAAAATCAAGTAAAAATTCAAGTTTTTTTTGTGAATTGAAATACAAGTACAAATATCTACTTAGATATAAGTACTTAAAGTAAAGTACGTCAAGTACTAATAAATACTTGAGGTATAATTTCAAGTATTTTACGTTAAGTATTGACAGCTCTGCCACTGTCTTTGGTAAGTGATGAAAAAAATTAATTTTAGTGATAAGTAGAGATCGGACTATAGACAAAAAACCTAACGCCAGTCACCTATCGCCAGTTTTTCAGTCATTAATTTTTTAATAAAATACAAATTTGTTTTGTAAAATTCTGAATCATTTGAGCCCTATTTGATTTGCCTTTTTTTGACCTTTTTTTAGGATATTCTTTGAAAATATTCTATTTATGCACTTGCCAATACTATTTTAAACTTATTTAAATTTCTTTTTATAGACATAAACGGACTAAGTACAAAAAAATGTGTTTGAGGCTCCAACTAGAATTCAAAGATATACAGAATTTTTACCTCACGTGACCTGGGACAATAATAACAAGATGGGCACTTGAATAAATGCTGTTTTTTTTATTGTGATAATTTTGAATCGGTTAAACAGGTCAGTTTTTCATTAAATTTGTTTTATGTTATGAAATAATTAATTTTTTAGCTCGTACAGGATATTGTTCCATTATTCTGTTAAATCTATAAAAGATTCCAAAATGTATTTTAAAAAACCAAACATGAAAATTAATTAACCTATATAAAAGCTATTTTTAAAATTCTTGGTGATGCAACTTGAGACAAATACGTACGTTTAACGTTTCAAAATTATGGGTCGGTGAAGATGCAGAAGTGCCTGAACAATTAACTATATCACATATTCAAAATTACAAATTTGCACCTGTAATATCGTGTGATAAAGGTTATTTCTACAAGACCATTTTATCCGACAGGCGTCAGAGGTTGACGGAAGAGAATTTACAAACACTAATAGTGTGCTATATGTCGTCAAAATCATAATTTATAATTAAAATAAAAAATATTTTTACAAATATTCGTGAATTTTTTATATATTTTTCTTTATGGGTCACCTAGAGGTACCTATTTTATTATTATAATAACACATGAATAAAATAACATACCCTAAATTTGCATTTCATCTCAGGTAACAACCTAAAAGCAAAAAAACAGCCTCTTTTCGTCTACCTATTTACAGTCGAACTTCTATAACTCGAACTTCTATATCTCGAAATTCTTTGTAACCCGTATATGTTTCTCTGCCCTTGATATATACTTCATTTTAGAAGTTTTTTTTTTACTCAAATTTACTCTAACTGCAACAGTCTCAGGTATTTAGGAGGTTCGAGTTAGAGAAGTTTGACTGTATATAAATTTAACAACCTAAAAGTCCGATCCCTGGTGATAAGTTTATTAAAATATTACAGAATTATTATTCGGTGCTTACTCAATTTTACAGCTAAATAGACAAGTAAATAATGGGATTGAAATTAATAGTGGTGTGAGACAGGGATGTCAATGGCTCATTTTGTTATATGTTTGGTTTACTATAAAATTTAATATAAACATATTAGGTACTACATTTAATTCATACTTACACGAGATGGTAAGGGCTAATTGGTACCACATTACTTACGAAATTCAGTTTGTGGTGCTGACAAATAAAAAAAGAGACTCGCAAGAGATTGACATCCATATATGGTTGGTTTATGTGGTATAAGTCAACTTTGTGAATAGCGAGAACAACAATAATTTTACCAAAAAAACCTAGGTGGTTTAAATGTCTGATCCATGGTCTAAGTGTAATGCATTATTAACGTACATTGTATTAAAATCTATTGAGGGAGCTAATATATTTCGTAGCATAAAAATTGAAGATATAAACAACCCCCTCCTTTCCCAAAATCTGTACTTCATCAGGCATCATGTAAAGCGTTTTCTTTTTGAATCTGCTTTTATTTCTTTTGCTATTTTAACGGCTAATAATATAACAGCTAATTCAATATACAAAGTATTGATAGAACAAAATAAAATCGAGCCGTATATAATTAGAAATATTAACAGTACAACAATTACTTGGTCATATGTATTCACTAGTATTAATAACAAAATTCTTGATCATAGACAAAAAAAGTGTAATTTATTCTTTACATCCTCTACACATAAACTTACATAAAATTGGGAAGGTGACCTCAGATAAATGTGTAAATTGTAATACAGAAAAAGATACTCTTAAACACGTTAGATACATATCAATAATATTTATTGTTATATTGCAGAAAATACACCAAAACTGATGCCTCCTTAACAGATTTACTTAATCTTAATTACTATTAACATAATGATGTTTTTAATGTAGCTATAACTTTATTGGTAGTATGTTCAATGGAATATGTATTTGATAATACATACCCGTACATTTTAAAGAATATAAATCCTACATATTTTTTCGATGTTTGATAATAAAAGAAATTAATAGTTAAACTTTCGAAAATGTATTGCAATGTTTATTAAATATGTATTACCTATACTAAAACTGTTTAATCTGTATACTGAATAAGACCGTTTATATGTGTTTGCATTTTGACCTGATTTAATAAAGGAAAAAAAAATACAAATACGACTGAATAATAATATTTTTAATGATCTTGATGACACGAATTATTATAAGTAAAATATTATAAAGTAAATTTTATTATTGATCGGCTTTGAAATAATTCTAAATGAAACGCAAGAGGCCCGGATTTTATTTATTTATTTATTTTATTTTTATTTAATTTATTTATTTATTTATATTACATATTCAATACAAATTTGATTTAAAATAAAGGTTATAAATAATAATTATAAGCCATAAAATGTTACATATATGCACCTAGGTGAGCAAACACCTGTATGTGCAGTAAGAAAAAATATATATATAAAGACGTATCCATATAATTGATTTTACAAACATAATAATACTGCCTATAATATACATGAATATATGTATTAAATCAAAAGTAATTCAGAAGAAATCATTGTGTTAAAAGAAGAGATAAATAAAGTAAATTTAATACAAATACAAAAACAAATTTAATTACAAAATTAAATTATAAATTAAATTACAAGAGGCTATTTATGTTATTACTGTTTTGGTGTATAAAATTTTTGCACTTATTAACAAAACAATTGTATTTAGTTGTTGATCTTATTTCATGAGGCAAGATATTAAAAATTTTCGGTGCTAAAATTGAAGCAAATCTTTGATTTGCATCATATTTTCTAAAACGCACAACCATCATTTTATTTGAGTTATGTCTAGTTTGGTAACAGTGGTTTTTATTTTCAGATTTAAAACAAAATATACAATTACTAAGATAGTATAAACATCGGACATTTAATATGCATTCGTTATAAAGAAGATTGGTAGAAAACATTCTATCTTTGAAAAGAATTATTCGTAGGATATAGTTTTGAACAACGTTCAGTTGTTTTAAAGCATTATCATAGAGCCCTCCCCAAACTATGATACCATATCTTAGAAGTGATTCCACCAGAGATTTGTAAATTTGAATAAGTAATTTTTTTAGTTAAGATCTTACGTATTAAATAAAATTTATGAATCAAACATCTAATTTTGCCTGTTAAATCTTGAATATGATGTATCCACTTTAAATTCTTGTCTATTGTGATACCTAGATACTTAATAGTGTTGGTTTCTTTAATAGTGAGATTCGATTCTCTTAGTTTAATGCAATTGAAATTTGGTCTATTGGTATCAGTTAGTGAAAAAGCAATGTAAAATGTTTTATCGGAATTTAAAGTTAATTTACTTTGATCAAGCCAACATTTTACACGTTCCAGTCCCTTAATCACCTTATTTTTCACATTTTCCCATGTTTTATCATCAAAAAATAAAACTATGTCATCTGCGTATGAAATGGATATGCCATTTATGTTTAAATTCAATAGTGAATTAATATAGGTGATAAAAAGGATTGAACCAATTACTGTCCCCTGTGGGATTCCAATCTTAACTTCTAAAGGTTCACTACACACGTTCTTAATTTTAACCATCTGTTTCCTATCAGCTAGATAGCTTTCAAAGACTTCCAACACCACACCTCTGATACCATAATGCTCAAGAGTATCAATGAGCTGTCTGTGAGGTACAGTGTCGAAAGCCTTTGCAAGATCTAGGAAAACAGCAATACCCTTTTGATTGTTCTCAAGACAGTTTTTTATGTTGTTTACAAGTTCAAACATTGCATCATTTGTACTTATCCCTTTCATAAATCCAAACTGGTTAATATTTAATATATTGACTGAAGAAAGATAATCGAACAATCTTTTTTTCAGACATTTTTCAAAGATTTTGGCAAACGTAGAAATTACACTGATTGGTCGATAGTTTGTAATATCAGTTTTACAGCCCTTTTTAAATATTGGAGTTACAATGGATATCTTAAATAAAGAAGGTACTTTACCTGTTAAAAAAATAAGGTTTATAATATGGGCCAAAGGGTCTATAATGTATTTATAATGCATTTTAATCAATTTTGATGATATGCCATCTATGCCTGGAGAACAATTATTTTTTAGAGTACTGATATGCATAATAATTTCATTATTAGAAACAGGATTTAGTGCCATTGAATTTATTAAGTTGGGATAATTTATATTGATTTGAGAAGGAGGCTCGTTTATAGATGATGCCATGTTAATGCCCGCATTTACAAAATAATTATTACATATTATTAGCCATTTCAGTATCACTCGTAAATTGTTTTTTATTGCTATCTAGTATGTTTAAGTTATTGCTAGTTTTATTTTTATTTTCATTTGCAGCGTCTGAGACTATTTTGTAGATTTTTCTTACGTTATTAGAATTTTCATTAATTTGGTTGCTATAGAAACTATTTTTTACATTTTGTATGATTCTATTTAGTTGATTTCTATATTCCTGAAGAAGATTTATATTATTTTTATTTTTCAAGACTCGTTTTTTAAGTTTGTCTCTATGTTTGATTGATTCTATGATTCCATTAGTAATCCATGGTTTAAGTATTATATTTTTTAAATGAGACTTTTTCAGTACTGGTGCACTCCTTATGTAAAGACATAAGGAGTGCACCAGTAGAAAAAAAGCTAAAAACAAGTATCTATCTTTCTGCCTCAAAGATACTTGCTTTTTGCTTTGCATCATCCTATCATTTCTAGTTTAACTAAGCTAAAAACAATTAAGTGAAAGAACGAAAAAATCTGTCATTCAGATACTTGAATTAAACTTTGTGACTATATTTTACTGAGTTTTAGCGTAGAAAATCTATCGTAAGAAAGATACTGTTTTCGTTAATATTTCGAAAACTAAATAAGTTTTTTGAGTGTTGTTAATGCAGACTCTTGCGTTCGGGCTTAAAGAACCCGAAAATATAAAAAAAAATGAGATACTTATGCTTTATGTTTTATGATTTGGGCAGCCGACGTGTGCCTTTAAAGTACTTGCAACCTTAAACTCGTTATGCGTGCTTTAAAGACTATACTTATACTTGTATCATAATATACTATTTTAGTCCTATATTTACATAGAAGTAATTTAAAATTCATACTTCCCCAGACAGCACTATATTCGTAAAATATGCTATGAATATGAATTTAAGAATAAACAATTATTACTGTAATGATTTGTAGATATATACATGCTACATGAGTTTAATAACTTTAATCAATCAGTTTTAATCATTTCCAGATAATTGGTTGGCGAAACGCGCGTCGAGTGCAGTATATAGTGTTTTGGTGTTTCATGGAAAACTACTTCAGTGTTATCTTCACATCAAAGGTTCCAACCCACTCCAGATCCTACATGAAATATTCTCAGAACATGGAAATGGGAATAATGTAGATAAACTGAGAATAATCCGTTTGGAATATTCCAGACAAGTTATAATCATCCTAGAAGTATGGAATACCTATAGAAAGAAAGAAATATTTAAAACTTTAAAAATCGATAATTCCAAATAATACTTAGTAGTTTCCTGAAGAAACTCAGTTCCAAAACTTCATCAACTTTGAGATACAGTTGCTGTTGTAGTGTTTGAATAAATACATTTTGGGTTTATTTTTTCATATCGCCGACATGTATCGTGATATTGATAAAAATTTTGGTACACATAATATATTTCGAGGCGAATAACCACGAGATTATTTTATTGGAAAAGATATACTGGTTGATATTTTTTTCGTGATTGTGGTCTGTTTCACTCAAATATTTTTGTACTATGCCACTGTTCACTTTTGGTCTTCAATATAAAATCCCTTATTTGTTTAGAAACTTTTAATGTCACTTGGTGTTCGATATCACAGTAAATGTCGGCGATACAAAAAATAAACCGAAAATAAATTGAAACCTCCAAAACGGTGAGGTTTTGGACCTAAGTTTCTTGAGTAAACTGCGGTTATTTCAACTTATTCTATAGATATTTCAAGTTTTGCAGAAAAAATGTTTCACCTTGTATACATACATATAGTGATCCAGTTTACATTTTAAACTTTGGAAATTGATAGTATACATGATAATTATTTATTTAGTTTTATTTATATTTCTTTAAAGAAACATGAAAAAAAAACATCAGTTAATCTATGTCGGTCTTCATCCTTTGCTCGTGATTTCAATCTTTCTGTTGCCTTTGCATGCCACTGACCAATCTAAAAAGAAAAGAAAATTACTTTCAAATAGTAGCTGAAATTATTAATAAGAACACATTTTCAATATGTTACCTGCCATTGCTTAAAACATTTTTGTACCGGCAAATGGCTCTTTTTTTGTTTGCAAACATCTCTGTACCATGTACTATTTCTTGTTTTCGGGAATTTAGGCATTTTAATAAATAATATTTATTAAAATAATTATATAAATACACTTTACATTCACTATTATGGTATTTATTGCATAGCAAAACAGAACAAAAGAAATCACAGCGTCTATGCTACAAGATTGACACCAATACACAACGTCAAATGAGCGCCATCAACGCCAACAAAGAACGAACGAAAATAACATTGCTAGAAATTGTCCTAAAAAAAAAAAAAAAAGAAATTCAGTGTAAAAATTTTTCTCTCGAAGAACATTTCCAAAGACATTGCCCTCAACAAGTTAAATCACTAACCCAAGAAGGTAAAATGCGACTTTTAGAAGGGAAACAAACACTAAGTAAATACCTAAAGAAACTTTTTATGAATGGTGGCAAATTTACGAGACTAATAGACACAGGTAGTTCAGATTGTACCATTAAAGCATCCATAGCACTGTTAAAAAATTTAATATAGTTAAAGAAGTCACAGAGCTAAAATGTTTTCGACCAGAAAATTTTTAAGTTATCTCCCAGGAACTACAACAGCAGGACTCAAAACAGATTGTGTAAAAGCAAGAAATGTTGTAATCAGAATTGTACCTGCTGATAGTCAAACTGTAGACATTATTATTGGTTGAAGCTATACTGAGTTGTCCTATATTGTTTATATCAAGATGGAAAATAAGTTAACTTTTTATTACCGAAACGATTCGTTTCAAGATATTTTACCAGATCAGCCTGCAGAAACTACATTTAAATTAACAGCAGAGAATTTTCTATTAACTTTATTCAGACTTTGAATGAAAATAATAAAGAATATATCTTACCCATGTTGAATTTTATCAAAGAAGAAACAAAAATTAATCATGTAAAGAATTAGAAACACATGATTTGCGAAATAAACAAAATTACCTACTTTCCAGATGGTAAGAAACCAATAACTCATGAAGATATTGATGTATAGGAGATAATCAACCACAAGAAATTATTGAAGAATTATTGAATGTATTAAATGACTACCGTGATTGTATTGCTATGAACATTAAAGAATTAGGATAGATTAGAATTAGGAGTGTAATAGAAATGGACATATTGGAGAAACCAGATAGCATTCAAATTTAGAGTAAACCATATGGAGTTAGTAATACTGAAAGAGAAGACATTAAAAGTATAGTGAAAGGCTCGAAAGAAACTGGGATAGTAAGAAACAAATTCGTCATATTGTAGTCCTGTACTACTAGTAGGAAAAAACTGGCGAATCATGATCGGTTGTAGATTTTAGACATTTGAATAAACAGACTATGAGAATAAATCTTCTGCTTCCTAACATTGATGATGATTTAGCTTTGCTTAGTGGTACTAAAATGTATATAACTCAATTTGGCGCATGAATATTTACAAGTTCCCTTATCAAAAGAAGCAAGACCAGAAACAGCTTTTATAACATGAAACTGGATTTACACATATGATTTTTGGACTGATGAATGCACCGTTCTACTTTTCTAAAATGATGCAAATTGTATTAAAACCCTTAAGAGATAAAGTAGTGTTATTCTATGTGAATGATATTCGAAGAACTAGTGAAGTAGAAAAGATACCATTTAAGTAAGTTAGAACTAATTGCTATTCTATGGGCATTGGAGTGACTACGAATATTCCTGATTAATATAAAATTCCATATTGTAACAGATTGTCAAGCTTTAATATATCTAAACACGCATAAGACAAAGTCACCACAGATAATACATTGGTCTAATTCCATATGTGAATTTTACTTCGATATAAGCCACCAAATAGGTCAAAAGCTTCAACATGTGCATGCAATGAGTAGAGCCCCAATTGATCAGTCACACGAAGATCATACAGATACGACAGTCCTTAGTATTACCACGAATGAAGACGAAGTTTTACTGTATCAATGTGCCAATGAAGATTTACAAAAGAAGATAAATATTTTAAAGAAAGATGATAGAGATAGAAGTCAATATGAAAAAGGCGAAGTAAAAGACTATGAACTAAAGAAAGGAATTTTATACAAATGAGACCAGGGACGTCTGTTATATGTAATACCTATGAGGAAAATCTAGTAGTCAGATATCATGATCTCCAAAGACATTTTGGTCTGGACAGAACTTATCACAAGATGAATGCATATTATTATTTTCCCGGAATGAGACGATATATACGCCAGCTTATTAGAGCATGTTTACAATGTATAATGATAAAAACTAGAACCAGTAAGCAATCTGGAAAATTACTTCCCCTTTAACTAGGCAGGCACCTTTTGACGTTATCCATATTGACCACTTAGGACCATTTGTAATCGGTACGAAAAGGAATAAGTACATTCTTGTTGTGATAGACAATTTAACCAAATTTGTGAGGCTTGAAGCAACCAGAGTTACCAAAGCAGAAGCAGTGTACGAAAAATGCAAGAGTTCATCTTAGATTTTGGCGCTTAAGCAAAGATAATAAGCGACAGAAGGACTTGTTTTACCTCCCAAAAGTTTGAAACATTTTGCAAGAAACATGGAATTAAACATGTTTTGAATTCTCCGAGACATGTGCAAGCAAATGGCCAGGTAGAGATTGTATTATTCCAGTAATCCAAGCATCTATAAAGGATCCAGAGCAAACACGATTGGGAGAGAAACTTGAAAATTGCTCGAGATCTTATTAAGTCAATAAACAAGACAACTCAAGAAAGAAAGTTTTGAAACAAAAATCAGAACCTGTACTAGTTGTTAAATCCATTAGTGATCAAGCTAGCAACCTATATAGAAGTTAAATAAAACAAGCAATAGACCCAGTTGATATTGGAGTAAACATCTCTCAGCTTAAACAAATCTCGTGGGGGATATGAATGTTGATTTACTAAACCGTAATTCTCACACTAATATTTTAAATTCTCTACTGGACTCGTTTAACTTAAAGCAAATTGTTGACCAGCCAACTAGAACCACTAACAGTTAGTCAACTCTTATAGACATAATTTGTACAAGCAGTAACATGGAAATTATTAAGTGTGACACATTAGACCTGTTAAACATGACCGATCACAGAATGGTATTTTGCAAAGTAGATCTTGCCATGGGCATATCATCACCAAAGATAATTACTTATAGAAACTTTAAACATTTCGATTTCAACAAATTTTCTGAAAATGCACTGCTCATAAACTGGAATGCAGTTGTAGATATCCCTGACATAACAAATAATTTGTACTAGAAAAGTAAGAAAGTGTATGCCTCTATTTATTACAGACACCATCAAATATATGATTAAATTAAAAAATAAGCCATATAATATATACCAGGTAACAAAAAGTAGTGTGGATCATGCATATTACAAAGATTTAAAAAAATTATGTAACATTAGCCGTAAAAAAATGAAAAAATAGCATATTTTAAATATCGACTTATTGTTGACAGGAAAAATCCTAAGAAACTTTGGCAGATATTTGAAAATATTAATGTTCATATTAAAAGTAGAAATGAAATATCCCCAGATCTGGTCGATGCTGATAATATAAACAATTTCTTTCTGCAGTCAATAAACTATCCCAAGGTTACCCAAGATAAAATCCAACATTTTCTTACCAATAAATACCCATAACTTGACCATGATTCAAATTTACACACTGTAACATCCGAGGTGGTAGAAAAGATTGTTTATACACTAAAATCTGAAGCAACCGGTATAGATGGGATAAACCTTAAAATGTTAAAATATGTTTTACCATTTTGCTTGAACATGTTTACTCATATCTTAAATATTTCTGTGCAGACCAGTCAAATACCAGATTTATTGAAAAATTCTTTAATCGTACCTTTACCCAAAGTTCACAAAGCTGTGACCTTGTCGGAGCTTCGACCAATTAGTGTACTTCCAACTATGTCAAAGGTACTGGAATTGATCAATTATTCACAACTTTAAAATGACTGAAGATGCGAAAAACCTTGGATTTCATATTGACAATAAACTTTCCTTTGAAAAACATAAATAAAAAAATCCAGTACCTATTTGTTGTTTTAAATTGAAATCCCTTTATCAATTTAAATATGTCCTTCCATCTGACACAAAATGGAATCTTGTAAATAGTCTAGTTTTGAGTCATTTAGATTATTGTAATCCCGTTTATTATAATTTTCTCACAGCTGCTCTTAAAAATAGGCTGCAAATTATTTAAAATTCCTGTTTAAGATTTGCCTATAATCATATTTATTATAGAGATCATGTCACATCATTTTATAACAGTCTGGGTATATTAAAAATGAACGGTTAATTTGAACTGCAATTTTCCCTTATGTTATATAATGTAATTAAAAATAATACACCGTCTTACATTCATTGTTAATTGAACGCTCTGAAGTACACGGCCTATCGCTTAGACATAAACTACTTACCATCCCTAAACACAATACTGTTAAATTTGAGTGTGCTTTTGAATATATGTCAAGCACAATCTATAATAAATGTGTCTCCTTGTTTATCACTTGTCAAAGTAAATGTACATTTCAGACAAAAATTAAAGGTAGATTACCGCATAGTCAACGAGTACTGGTTTAAAATAATTTTGTGTTATGTTTGTGTAATAATTTTGAGATAAAATTCAACCTACTTACAATCCCTAAACACAATACTGTTAAATTTGAGGGTGTTTTTGAATATATGTCAAGCACAATCTATAATAAATATGTCTCCTTGTTTATCACTTGTCAAAGTAAATGTACGTTTCAGTCAAAAATTAAAGATAGATTACTGCATAGTCAACGAGTACTGGTTTATAATAATATAAAAATAACTAACTTATTTCTGGCATGCGTACAAATTGAAATTGTAGTATTGTTATTCGACATCATGCCTGTTACAAAGTTCTTCTTTCTCACGACCCTACCTCACGCGTTTTAATTTTTAACTACAGGGAAATAAAACTATGGGCTGAGTTCTTGTCATGGCGACAAATTTTATTCTAACAGATCAGATTTGCTTGTTTTCAACAAGCAACATACAACTCGGAAAAAATTCCTCAAAATTGTATAACTTTTATTTAAAAACTATTACAGATTAAAATTCAAATCATGATTTTATATTTTGTGATAGCTGTAAATAAGTGAGTAATCCAAAAATTCTATCATATCTTTTGAATTATTTAACTGGAAAAAAATACAATATAAATATGAAATCAGTGATGATTAATTTAATTCATAATAAAACTTTGTGTTGTTTTTTGATTTTCACGGAATTTATTTTGAATATATATTTGAATATATATTTTACATAACAATCGTTTCGCCAACACAGTGGCTTCGTCAGATGTGAGTATTATACTTTTACAATGCAGAAACGGTATAAATATGAAATTTATCTAAGGTTGTAAACTAATTAATAATGTAATTTAAGAACTGTCCTAATTTTAAATACTAAGATTGGTGGATGTAGCAATAAATAGAAATATATAGAAACTGTACTTTACACTGAAAGTTTAACAATATTATATTCTGTCTTTTTAATTTATTAATTTCTAGTGATTCTAGTAATGTCAATTTAGGACCTTTATTTTCTAAATGTAGGATTTCTAAATCCGGATTGAAACTATGGTTATCTTCTAGGAGGTGTGCTGCATATGTGGAATCTTCTTTACCATTGTTAAAACTTCTTGTGTTCTGCAACTCTTGTTTTGAAATTTCTTCCTGTCTGCCCGACATAAACTTTAGGGCAAGTACTACAGGTCAGCTTATAGACTCCCGACTTACTTTCGTTTTTAACTCTATCTTTGTTATTTTTAATTAATTTACCGAGTGTGTTATTAGTTTGATAAGTAATGTTGACATTCAGTTTTCTTAAATTTTTGGCTATTTTATCTGTAGGTTTACCAATGTATGTGAGGGTTCTATAATTAGATTCTTTCAAAGTGGTGTTTGGATGTGTATCCAACTGCATCACTTTTTTGTAATTTTTTATGGCAAGTATTTTATCGTTCATTATTGGGTTGTAGCAATTGTTAATTGCTATCTGTTTTATTATAAGGTAATTGCACCTATAAATGAACGCCACCCAATAAATGACCACCCTGTATTGTTTTTCTGTTATTAATATTATTTCATACATTTTCGCGCTCTTATTTGACTTGATAAGTTATCCCAACCATATACAATTGGTAAGCTATGAATACTTTAGTTCAGTGTGTGCACTTATAAGGTTGACAAGTAGGATTTTGCTGACAAAATACTTAAGGGTTTTGAGAAACTGAAAAATAGATCAAAAGTGAATTATCGCAAAGGTATGTAAAACTTTCTATTTGAACTATGTTTTAAACATTAAAGTTGTATAATTTACTACCAGAACTGAACTGGGATAATTTTAGGTTAACCATGTGGCATGGTCAGTTACTGGGACATTTTATATGATCTTGAACTAATAAGTGACCAGGGGGTCACATATTGGATTGCATCAATTTTTTCATTTTCCTATTTTTTTCGGCTTATAAATGTTTATAATTAAGAAATAAACAAGTTGTATAAATTTGGAGAAGATTCTTGCATTGTGTCCAATAAGTGACCATGGTCAGGTATTAGTACGGTAAAGGTGGTCAGGTATTGGGACATATGTATTAAGTACTTTTTTTTGTTAGATGGCACAGACAACGATGCTGTATGATAAGGATGCTTTGCAACAAGCATTGCAGGAAGTGAAAAATGGTGTTTCTGTTAGAACAGCGGCCAAACGTTATGGAATACCAAAAACTACTCTTCTGTATAAATCTAGGGGCGACCTACCTATTGAGTGTCGAAAAGGTCCAGCTACCAATTTGACTGTAGAAGAGGAGACATTTTCGAATCATCATCTGAATCTTCTGTAGAGGTCAACTTAGAGAGCGAAGATGAAGCAGATGACTGGCTAGCAGTGAATGATGAAATAAATACTAATGATTCTTCCGTGAAAGATGTAACGGTTGGAATGTACGTCATTGTTAAATATAATGATAATTATTATCCCGGGACAGTAGTAGAGAAAAAAGTAGACCAAGCTTTAGTATCTGTCATGACAGCTAGTGGTATAAACAATTGGAGGTGGCATATACCCAAAGATGAGATGTGGTATCACAATGATGAAATTATGCAAGTTATCTCAGAACCAGTAGCTCTTAATAAAAGAGGAATGTTTAAAGTTAAAGAACTGGAGAAATATAATCCTTACTACATTCCAACTTAATGTTAATAAAATTTAATGAAATAAAGTAAACTTTCATTCATACTTAAGAAGTTAATAATTATTTTTCCTTACGGTCACTTATAGGTACAAAAGTAGGTCACCTATTGGATTATCGATAATTTCATATGGTCAGTTATTGGGTGTCATAACATGCTACAATTAAGTAAGAATATTTTTATCATTGTAAATTTATTAATTGAACTATATAAATACATTTGTAATATATGAGTTATTTAGTGTTTTGATATATAACAAAACGCATTTGGTTGATAGGTAATGGTTCTGTCTAATAAAAAGCAAATAATTTTGCTTAAAGGGTCACTTATTGGTACATTTACCTTATTTAATTCAGAATCAAAATTTTCTTTAGATAGAGGAACGTTGATTAATCTATGTATCATGCTGTTGTATGCTGCTTGTTTGTGTTTCAAAGGGTGTGTAGAAGTGTTGTGTATAGTAGTATCGGTATGAGTGCTTTTATGGTATATGGAGAATGTATGTGTTATTTAATTTTGAAATAGTTAGATCTAAAAAAGTTTAAAATGTTTATAGAATTATTGTCGTCCTGAAGGTAATACACACAGAATTAGCTTATAGATTACATAATTTAGAATTAGACATATTTCATATGGAGATTAGACATAAAGTGACACAAATAATTCATAAAAAAAATTTAAAACAAAAACGTAAACTTTCCTCTTTAATTTCTAAAAAAGAAAAATAAATCAGACCTATGTAGAAAAGATGTATCAGATCATATTTTTCATGAACGATTCATTAATTTAACAGATACAATTTTTACACCACAAGAAACTAAATTAATAAACAAAGGCTTCAATTATAATATTCAACCACTTATTAATACAGAATCATTGGAATATTTAGGAATAGAGACAGAACTTGCTTTAAAAAATACTTGTAACAGTACACATTATAAATACTCAAATTCAGAAATAATAAAATCACAAATGAATGCTAAGAAAATAATAGGGAAAATATTGTTGCAAATCAAATAAAAAATAAAGCTGTTGAAAATAACATAGTATTTACTAGAGCAGATAAAGGACAAACGATAATTGCAGTTAATAAAGAAGACTATGTAAAGAAAACAATAGAGTTCATAGAATCGAGTAATTATAAAAAAGTAAATTTAGACCCCACTAATAAATACCAAAAAAGAAATAAAACAAGCACTAAATGATACTGTAGGAATTTTCAGTCCTATAGATAAATACAAATTAACACTAATAAATCCACAACCTCCCAAACTTTACTCTCTTATAAAATTACATAAAAATAATTTTCCCATCCGCCGTTGTCCTTTATTACTGTACCCTCAACTAAACTCTCCACTGGGTTAATAAACTTAATAACAGATATATGTAAGTTTAGTTCAACTTTTTCTATTAAAAATCCTTACGAATTAATTAATAAAATACAAAATATAAAATTACCACATAATTCAAAATTTATTTCCTTCGACTTCAAAATTTATTCCCTAGCATACCTTTGAAAGATACTGTACAAGTCATAAAACATTTATTAGATAAAAATAACACACACCCTGTTATAAAGTCCGAAATCTTACATCTGCTCTCAATATGTTTAAACCAACATTATTTTCAATTCAATGGTGAATTTTATATCGGTACCGATGGCTTAATAATGGGAAATCCCGTAAGCCCAGATTAGCATGCACGACCGTAACGGGAGCAATTAGCACCACACCGTCAGCTGCAATGGAAATCCTCCTGGATTTACCCCCTCTTCATATATATCTGGAGAGAGAGGCCAGGTGGGCAACCTACAGACTGCAACAAGCGGCCATTAATATGCCGCAGACTAGTATCATGGAGCGGAACAGGTTGTTGGATGACATAGAGAATCACAGCATCCTGGGAATGCCCTCGGATACTATGCCTACTATGACCAACTACGAGCTGACCTTCAACATCCTTTCTCCAGAAAGAGATGAGTGGGATCGGAATAAAGCCGACCTACTGAGGGCAGACAGTTGTTGGTTTACAGACGGCTCCAAAACTCCCGAGGGAACAGGAGCCGGAGTACACAGCTACAGACCAAGGGTGAGGATAGTCTCAAATCTAGGTACTCATGCAACTGTTTTTCAGGCTGAGGTTCATGTCATTGAACTGTGTGTACGAAGGCTGGAATATATGCATCTTACACGCAGATCAATAAAAATTTTCTCAGATAGCCAAGCAGCTATAAAAGCTCTTGGCTCCTACCGGTGTAACTCCAAAACGGTATGGAACTGTCAGAAAGCTCTAAATCATTTAGGCAAGAACAACAAAGTGACTGGTCTGGATACCCGGCCACTCTGGTATGGAAGGTAACGAAATAGCGGACTCCTTAGCCAGAGAAAGAGCGGGATCACGATTCATCGAACCAGAACCAATACTTGGCATATCTTCAAGTACGGCCAAGATGGCTATCTCAACCTGGGCTGAAAGGCAAACTCTCCAGTATTGGCAAGAGTTACCAGGATTAGTTCATTCGAAGGCGTTTATAAAATACCCTTTGAAATCGAGAGCTAAGAAACTTTTAGAGTTAAACAGGATAAACCTGAAAACTCTAACAGGCCTATATACCGGGCACTGCCGACTAAACTATCATCTGCATAAACTCGGCCTAGCGGAAAACGCCGAGTGCCGTCTATGCCTGGAGGATGATGAGAAGGCAGACCACATCTTATGCACCTGTCCCGCTGTGGAGAGGATCCGATTCTCAATATTTGACAAAGGGCAACTGCTGCCAGAGGATCTGGACACATTCTCACCCAATAAAGTTATCAGTTTCATTAAGAGACTGAACTTATTAGGTGAAATATAATTAGGCGTGAGCCACAATAGGCCTGCTGATGGCCGCAGTGGAGGGTCTACTGAGACCCACTCACAACAAACCTAACCTAACCTAACCTAACCCGTAAGCCCGATTTTAGCAGAAATATTCATGGATCACTTAGAAAAAGAAATGCATAGTAATTAAATAAATAATTTCATATATTGGTATAGATATGTAGACGATTGTTTTACAGGAACCAAAAGACAGCTAAACCAATTCTTAGAATTCATTAATAATTTACATCCGAATATAAAATTCACCATGGAAATAGAGGATGACAATTCTATAAACTTTTTAGATCTAACTGTTTCAAAATTAAATAACTTACATACATTCTCCATATACCATAAAAGCACTCATACCGATACTACTGTACACAACACTTCTACACACCCTTTGAAACACAAACAAGCAGTATACAACAGTATGATACATAGATTAATCAACGTTCCTCTATCTAAAGAAAACTTTGATTCTGAATTCAATATAATAAAACAGATAGCAATTAACAATGCCTACAAAGGCTACAACCCAATAATGATTGATTAAATACTTGCAACAAAAAAATACAAAAAAGCGATACAGTTAGTGTATCCAAATAACACTTTGAAAGAATGTAATTATAAAACCCTCACATACATCGGTACACCTACAGATAAAATAACCAAAAATTTAAGAAAACTGAATGACATTATTGCTTATAAAACTAATAACACACTCGGTAAATTAGTTAAAAATAACAAAGATAGAGTTAAAAAGGAAAGTAAGTCGAGAGTCTATAAGCTGACCTGTGGGGCAGACAGGAAGAAATTTCAAAACAAGAGTTGCACAACACAGAAGAAGTTTTAACAATGGTAAAGAAGATTCCACATATGCAGCACATCTCCTAGAAGATAACCATAGTTTCAATCCGGATTTAGAAATCCTACATTAGAAAATAAAGGTCCTTAATTGACGTTACTAGAATCACTAGAAATTAATAAATTAAAAAGACAGAATATAATATTAAATGATCAATTAGAAACTAATTCTTCACCATTGTTAAACTTATTTTGAGTGTAAAGTACAGTTTCTATATATTTCTATTTATTACTACATCCACCACTCTTAGTGTTTAAAATTAGGACAGTTCTTAAATTACCTACTTCAATATTAGTTTACAACCTTAGATAAATTTCATATTAATACCCTGTTTCTGCATTGTAAAAGTTAGTATAATACTCACATCTGACGAAGCCACTGTGTTGTCGAAACGATTGTTATGTAAAATATATATTCAAAATAAATTCCGTGAAAATCAAAAACAACGCAAAGTTTTATTATGTTTCGTATAACATGGAATTTCATCAAGTAAAGTTCGACTCAATCAACTAATTTAATTCACATTAGACGTTCCAAGTACCGAACAAATTGATTATCATTTCTAACATTTACCCGATTTATTACCAATTCATTATTTTGTTATTATTTATTGTTACATATTTATACCAGTATGTGCAAATTGGGTACATAGGACTGTTAAGAAGTGAGCCAGGAGTAGGGCGAGACCTTGCCTATATCGCATGCCTTGGTAGGCAAAGCTATAATAGAAGGGAATGGTAAATTAACTATCCCGTAACTTGTCGCAGGTTGTAGTGTACATCTCTTCTAAATATTGTTACGCCCTCTAATTTGCAAACATGCATGCCCCACTTTGTCTTGTAGGCGAGTTTAAGACAGCTGTCCTTTAATATGTTCTTTGTTGCACATTCATCCGTGTACCCGAATAAATTCCACATACCTGTGTATATATTATTATAGTTTTTTCCAATTAAGTAATAATTTTGACTGAACCTTTGACAATTCGATTATCTATAGGAATCACACAATGTAAAATCATGATGGAATTCTAATCAATATTTTCGTTTTTTTTTTTTTTGAACACGCTGCGTCCTATCGAGTTCTGAAAAAAATTGATTGCTCTTTCATACTGTTTAAAAACATTTGCAAAATTTCAATTCAGCAATACTTTTTTTTGCTAAAAAAATTCATAGATACCGGAGATACCCCTCTATCTTCGCCACTGAAAATAGTAGGTGATAATTTTCGCAAAATAGATTTATTTGCTTTCAAATACTAAGCTTTTAATCGCAATATAATGAATTTATTGTAAGCGGTTATTTTGTAATTCAAGAGAAAATATTTTTTATTTTTAAATTCAAAATAAGGCGTTTTCAACCCATATTTATAGAAACTTTTGTTCTTAAAAAGACTGTTGAAATCCTGCTAATAAAAAGTAATACACTCTGTATATGAGAGGATTAATGAGTTAAATAAACTGTATCACAAGTTTTGTTAAATATTTATTATCCATACAAGTTTTACCGTTTGTGAAGTACCAAAAGAAACTAATACCTAACTTCTGATACCAGGAACAGTAACAGTAGTGCCAAACAAACACAAGCTACATCACTGGAAAATGTAGGTGTTTGAAATAATACAAGACCTAGTACCAATTATCTAAATCTAAGAATTTTTCTATTTTCAACACCGAAATAACTCATGCTGAACAATCCCTTGAAATAATGTCCAGTTATTTTAAATTCTCCTATTTACCAGGTATTTTTGAAGGAATGAATCGAGCCTACCATTTCCAGGCTACAAGGTACCTTATGTACCCTGTATTAAAAATTCTGCAAACTCCTCATGTCTTATGAGCAAATCTTCGTATAAATTGGTTGTTATATGTTGGGCACGAAGACCAAATGCACAATGACCTTTTGTCCGCTGAGTAGTTGCTTCCTGTAAATCTTATTTAGTATATAGTTTAGCCTATCAGGGTTAGAGGTCGCAGCTCTTGGTACCTGCTTTGCAGGTCGCTCTCAGTTACTAAGACATCAGTAATGTCTGATGGGTAGTAGCACTGACCACCAGAGAGATACACTTATCACTCACTATGTCTATTATACTTAAAAAGATAAATATAAATTCTATAAAATAAATACATAATTTAAAGTAGAACTGGGCAAAGCACATTTTAAAAGTGCTTCAAACCCTGCTAAAAGAAATTAAAAGCCTTTTAAAAATGTTTGGGTATGTATGTGTATACAATGTGTTCCACTTTGAGCAGACACACTCCTGTATTTCGGTTGTATTTGAGCAAATTGAAAAATTCTTTTTTTTCAAATTGTAGTACTCAACAAGATATACCTTCCTGAATGACAATTCTTTTTTATGTTGTGTATCCATGACCTACTATAATTAAAATAAAATGCTAAAAATCAAGAAACACTATTAGGGATTTTTTTAACAAAATGGTTTTTAGAAAATATGAATCAGGCTGGAGATCGAACCTGGGATTTCTGGGTGAGAGGTATGTGTCCTTACCACTTAACTACGAAGCTTACATACCGAATTTCATATTGATAGCTCTTACTACGATTCATCATTTTTGTAAGAAAAAAAAATTATCGGAATGTTTGCAGTTTAAACGGTAAAGTGGGTTTCATTCATCTAATCAATATGAAATAATACTATAGTTTATACAGGGTAATCAAAAAGTACACACTGGTACCAAAATATAAATTATCATTAACTCATAATTTCGAGTACAGGGAGAACTTTCTGATCACCCTATATAAACTGTAGTATTACTGCGAGTATTGATTAGATGAAATGAACTCTTCTTCCACAATTTTTAATCTTTTTTTTCACAAACATTTATAAATCATAGTGAACACCCTGTAAGAGCTGTCAATATGAAATTCGGTATTTAAGCTTTCTAAGCATGTCCGATTCATATTTCCTAAAAACTATTTCGTTAAAAAAATCCTTACTAGCGTTTTTTAATTTTTAGTACTTTATTTTAATTATAGTAAGCCGTGGATACATAATATAAAATAATTGTCATTCAGCAAGGTAGATCTTGTCGAGTACTACAATTTGAAAAAAAAATTATTCAATTCAATGCAATAAGTACGTAAGTAAATTTATGTATGTTAAATTATAAAAAATTTACACAATTCAAAAAGGGCTTTTACATAAATTCATTTTAAAGACACACGGATACATAAATATAGGTATAAAAGAAAATTATGAATGTAGAAGGAAGAGTTGCATCTGTTAGTAATAGAAATTAGACTAAATAAATAAGTAAAAAACAAATTAATAATATCACATTTTCATATGTACAATTTCTTTCTCAATTTCTTCCAATGTGAAAAAATACCTTTTTAGGAAAATATCTTTCATTATGGATCTGAATTTTGTTGGAGGCAAAGCTTTCATACTGCTAGGCATCAAATTATAGAGCTTAATAACAACGTATTTAACACCAGTTTGCCCCCAGGTAAGCCTAGTAAATTCGGATCATATACTGTCTCTATATCCTGGTCTCGTACTGATGCAGATCAACATGAGTATTGAAATTATTTAAATTATTATGTATGTATAAAATACATTGTAATGCATACATACACGGTAAGGTAAGTATTTTGAGCATTATAAAAAAGGTGTCTAGTATCATACCGATACCTTATACCACTCACAATCCTGATAGCCTTCCTTTGAAGACCAAAAAGTCTGTGCTTGCCAGCAGAGTGCCCCCAGGTAAGAATGGCATAAGATAGACGAGAATGACATAATGCAAAGTAGGCTGTTCAGAGCACATTTGAAGATACCGAATTAGACAGTTGTCTAAGACAGTATATATTTTTTGACAGTTGCTCTGCAATATAATCAGTATGAGCATCCCAATACAGAGATTGATCAATGAAAACTCCTAAAAATTTAGTGATAGTGGGGTAATTTGGTAACTTTTCAGATCACGTGTACTTGAGACCATTTTTATTGTCTTTGTTTCATTAAATGCTAAGGAATTAGCTGTAAACCATTTGTTAGCATTGGAAAGCGCATCATCACACTTCGACATTAAGTTATCCAAGTTATAATCTGACATTAAGAGTGTTGAGTCATCAGCATAAAATATGCAAGTGAGGTTTTCAAGCGCACTTGGCAAGTCATTGACATAGATTAGGAATAGAACAAGGCCCAGAATTAAGCCCTGTGGTACGCCAGATTTAATATGTAATGCATCAGATGTCATTTCGTTTAACCTAACACTTTGTTTTCTTTTCTCTAAGTAGGACGTAATAAGTGAAAAACTTGTTTCACTAAAATTATATTTAGACAGCTTTTGAACCAGTAGGCTATGTGATACACAGTCAAACGGTTTACTGAGATCACAGAACAAAGAAGCAGAGTAAAGACTTTTTCAAAACATTCTAATGTATGTTTTGTAAACTTTAAGGTAGCATTCGTTGTTGACAAATTTTCACGGAATCCAAATTGATGTTTGAATAATATTTTATTTCTTTCTAAATATTCAGTTATTTTATTTTTAATGGCCTTTTCAAAGATTTTTGAAATAATTGGAAGCTGGGAAGTTGGTCTGTAATTGCTCATTTCCTCTAGATCACCTTTCTAGAAAATAGGAACAGATGCAATTTTAAGTGCATCTGGAAATACACCCGTCTAGAAAATTAAATTTATGAGCTTAGTTAGGGAGATTAGAATGTGGTTTTTTATAGTTTTTATCAAGTCAGTATTCAGGTCATATATGTCATTACTATTACTATTTTTTAAATATTTCATTATATCTCTAATTTTGTTATGTGACCTCATGAAAACAGAAAGCTGTGATATTAACCTGTTCCATATAATGCAGCGGGTCAATATCTAATTTAGGGAGCCCTTCGATAACATCTCCAGCGACATTAACGAAAAACTTGTTAAAAGCACTTGGCTCGGTGGATGATTCTGCTACAGGCTTGTTTTTCTTAGTTGACTTTATTATTTGCCACATGAAGTTTACAGGGTTGCAAGATTTTTTAAAATTATTATCATTTGATTTTATTCTCTCGGCTCTTAGTGCATTTCTGTATTTTAATTTGAAATCATTTTTAATTCTTTTATTTGCTTCGGTATTAT
>JANEYF010003133.1:75000-93181 GCA_029963845.1 Rhamnusium bicolor
TTGGAGAATGGTATATGTTTATAACAACCATACCAAAATTTTCTATTTTTACAACGGCTATTTCTCAATGTTTTTCGGCAGAGATATCTTCAACTGAGATAACGGTTTATAATTTAAATTTTTTTTAACTGTAATTAAGGTGCCCTCATGACAAAATTCAGATTTACAAAATATACTGCCTAAATAGTAGTCCTTAATTTAAAAAAACTCGGATTCGTTACTATTTAACCAATGTTCACTGATACATATGATATCTAATGGTGTTAGTAATAAATGCTTCCAGTCCACTAACTTTATTTCTGACACTTCTTATGTTGATATGCATTAGTCGAAACATAACTCCTTCTGCGTCATTTCTTTGGTGAGACTGTGTGTTATTTGTGTCTGTGTTTATTCTTGATTTAGATTTGAAAAAAAAATGATGGCTGTATAGGGTCATGCTGTATATTTACGTCTGGTTTGGTACCCAAGAAGTGGCTACCTCGCTTGAAGTTGAAACGATCAAATACTATTTTCCTTGCCAAAATTTTGGATTATAGATTGTTGTCTGCAGATGAGGTTGGACACCTATCATAAAGGACTAGTTATCAGGGTTTGCATTATATGTTGCCATTTGTATCTGTCCGAGTTTCAATATATCTTTTGATATTTCCATCATCTACATCATCAGGAACTCTGGTTATAAACAGCCAAATCTTCCTGTCCTTTTCATTTTTTACCATGAAAAGCGCTGTCGCCATCTCCATTTCCAATATTAGGTCGTCGTCTTTTATATCGTACCGGTTGGAAGTCTTGTTTAACTTCGCTTGTATTTACGTTGATATTGTCTTTTTCTAAATTTATCAGTTTGTCCATGATGTTTCTTTACTTCTCTTCTAATTTTTCCACTCTTTGTGGACCTAATTCTGTGGAAGTTTGAGGTTTTATGCTGTGCAACTGATCTTTGTTTTTAGTAACATTATGTAACTAATTTTTGGTGTATTTATTTTGATGTGATTTTAATAAAATGCATTAACTGGTTCGGAGTTTCACATGTAGTAAGATATTTTGATTTGGGTTTTATTTTTGCGGTCATGCATTTCCAATGCTAACTGAGTCATGTTTTCCAGTTAGCTCATTTATCTTTTTTATAAATTCTTGTAGTTCTGTTGTGCTGACTATGTTGGTTGCGATACATTTTTTGTGTCTGTATATTTGCAAACTTCTTATTTAGTTCATTTTCTTTCTGTTTATATGATTCTACATTCCTTTCTAGGAGTTCTATTATCTTATTTTTGCTCTCAATTATAGTGGATTTATCATTAACAATAGCAAGTAATTTTTTGTATTTGTTTTCAGACAATCGTTGCAGTATAATTTCATGGTCCTTTCTGCATTACTTTGACTTCTGATGAAATAAGATTTGCGCAGGTTTTACAAAGAAATATTTTGTAACTATCACATCTAAAAAGTGATTGTTCATCACAATACAACCGAAATACAGGAGTGTGTCTGCTCAAAGCGGAACCCACTGTATATATGTGTGCGGGCGCGCATGCGTGTGTGGGGGTGTATTTAATAAAAAAATGGCTTTTTGCAAATTTAGTAACAACAGTACCTATAGAACGTATTAATTCATATCTCACAAATCGCTTTCAATTTGTTTCAATAGTTAATAATAAATCAGAGCCTCGTAGTATAATGGATGGAGTCCCTCAAGGATCGGTACTAGGACCGACACTTTTTCTTATTTATATAAATGATTTCCCAAATATTACCCCAAGTACAGATTTTGTTCTTTTTGCTGATGATTTTACTCTTGTACCAAAAAATAAAAACACGATTTGCTACCAGTTCTTCATGATACACAGCTGTTAGCTCAAAACTGGTTCCTGACAAACAAAATGACCTTAAATATATCCAAAACAGAGAATATGTTTTTCACTTCGTAAAATAAATACTGACATGGAAAATGAAACTGCTCATTGTGTAAAGTTTCTAGCAGTTTACTTGGATAATGAACTAACTTGGGAACACCAAGCTAACTTTGTTTGCAAAAATGTATCCAGGAATACTTATTACATAATCTATCAAATTAGGTAACACAAACAAGTTTAATTACAGCCTATTTTGGACTTGTGCACTCCAGAATTTCTTATGCAATCAACCTAGGGACATTATGCGCATAGTATATATGTCTTTGACATACAAAGGAAAGCAATAAGAATTATAGCATGACTAAATTACAGAGATGATTTTAAAAAACTAAGAGTGTTATAACACTGGCTTGTATTTATATACTTCAATGTCTCCTTTATATGAAACTGAACATCAATCTGTATAGCTCACATTCACAAATACATATCTATTCTACTAGAAATAATGATACCTAATATTATTCCTGATTCCTTACGACTTGGGAAAACTCGAAGCGGAACTAGCTATTGGGCAATTAAGTTTTATAACGTGTTACCTGCAGGGGTCAGAAACTTGAGCTATTATAATTTTAAGGCACGTTTAAAGACATATTTATTAGACAATGTATTTTACACCATAGATGAAAATTTAAATGCAGACTTTCACTTATAAAATGTATTAGTGTGTTCTCGTAATTTAAAATTTTAATATATTCTGTTATGTTACTTAAATGTTATTATGTTCTAGTTCTAAGCTACTGGTTGATATTTTAAATTGACTTGTGTAAATACTTTATATAGTATATTGGCACCAATAAACATTATTATTTTTTTTTCGGTTTCCCGACGCTGGACAGGCACCCGTGGCCTCCAACGCTTCACGGGAGTCGTGCCATCACATTAACCACAGCCACTCCCCACATCCCGAAGGGTTAGGTAGTGACTGTGACTGATTCCGGAATCGTGTGCCCTAAGCAGACCGAGAGAACCCAGAATGACCGCTTTCTGCATTTGGCCTGCCAGCCACTCAGCTGTTATTATTATTTATTTTTTTACTTATTTATTATTTATACTACTTCTGATATCTACTACTCGATATGTTGATTATAAGCAAACGAATCAGGGAAACATCCAAAATGTATAATGAATAATATGGTTTATTTGTTATGCTTCTAAAAAATTTTACTCGCATTAATTTCTTGCCATTGAATAAATACATACATAAGCAAAAAGTCCTAATTACAAGATTGCTGTACTTATATAGTGCATCGGCTTGTTCACTTCAAAACGCAAGCAGCAACGAAACCAAAATCGGTACTGTCATGTTTCCAGTTTTGTTTCGTAAGTCTTGTTACATCTTTATTAACAAAAAAAAAAAAAAAAAAAAAAAGAAGGTCGTTGTCATATAACAAAAAACTCCTTTTTTTTATTAATAAAGATGTAACTAGAGTTACGAAACAAAACTGGCAACATGACAGCACCGATTTTGGTTTCATTGATGCATATCTGTCTATGACAACAAATGCCAAGAAAAAAGTTATTGCACTGTCGCCTCGGGGGTAATTCAGTTTTCAAATTTCTAATTTCAAATTCAAGCTCATAAAAGAGCTGAAAATCACAAATCAAAAGTCAACAACATTCTTCAATCACCAACACACAGCGACATAAACAGGACAATAAATTATTCTGAAATTATATATATTTTTTTGAAATGCTAACCTGGCATCCACTTATAGACAACAAGTGTAAGTCTTTTCACAACTACAAAGAATTAACTCAGGTATTCTCATTTGTGGTTAAGCAAGTTTCTATAAAATGCCCACACCAATCACAAATAAAAATAACTGAGTAACGTCATTTAAAGCTGTGAAAAGAATAGCTGAAGGCATCATATCAGAAGGGCGTATAAACATAGCCTTACATTGGCGTTTACTCCCTTCTGATCTGATGCCCTCTAATTATATAAAGCAAAATCATATACATTGAAAAATCAAATTTTCAATGTAATGGCAGGGGCATCCTTCCCATTAACGCCACGCGTACCTATCTATCCTGTCCCCTTCGCTACGACCCTGCTTAAGCACTACAACATAAACGAAAATTGCAAAGTCGGAAAAATGTTTTTTATATCACCAAAATTACTGAAAACTACTTATTATGATAGAAACATCTTCATGAATACCTACGCTTTTGGTGGGTAACAACTTTTAAGTTATTATTTTTTTGCTCGAGTATTTTGATAATTAATGCCTAAGTAATATGTGATTAAACAAATATTAAAATTTTGATTTCTACTAACATAACTAATAGAAAATTGTAACAGGGAGTTTTTGCACACTTTAAATTAAAAATACGGTAATATATCTATCTTTCTAACTTATTGGATAAACAAAGGAGGGATTATTACCGTATTTTTAACGTGACGCATGCAAAAACCATTTTGCGGTAAAGAGTACCTAATGCTAAAAAAATTAAATTAAGGTAGATCTTTTTACTATAATTTGTTGTGATAATCCTAATATGCCAATGAGATGCAATAAAATAATTTAAGTAACTCGAATGGTATAGGTTAGGTATTTAATTTATGAGGTAGTTAACATTTTAGAGGAATTTCATTTTATCAAATCTCAAAATTTGAAAGGAATTTGTGTTATATATCCTTTCAGACATTACTTAATACGCGCATGTAATTGTTATTGTAAATTTAGTTACTTCTAATTCGTTACAATTTTATTAAAAACATTTTTCCGCTTTTGAAGGTTGGCAACAGGTCAGATGATTTTTTTCACTTTAAATTTTGGCTCATTTCTGATTGGTTTAGACAGTTGCTATAATCTGCCTAAACCAATCAAAAACGAGAATTAACTTGGGAGTTAAAATATGAAGTGAAGAGAATGCAGATCAGCTAACACAAACATTTGCTGGTTTTCAACTTTTCAAATAAATACATGAAATTGTGTGTGGTACTTTATATCTTTTATGCTTGTCGTGCGTATAGGTTAAAGAAGTAAATAATGTGTATTTAACGTATGTATGCTGCGCCATTTAAATACATTTATATTGATACATATCTTTTCTCACAGTATCAACCGCACAACTTAAGACGGCCAAAGCTAATCGTCAACAAACAAAACAAAAGAACGCATTGTCTAAATCTTGAAGAGTGAATAAGTCGTGTGTGTACGACCAGGTCCAAACGCCATCCGTAAATCTAGTACAATGGAAAAAGGTTTTGAGCCTTCTCAACCAAAAAGACTTAAACTGGAAGAAGCTGCCAATAAGCCACAGGTATCTACAAAACCAAAACCACAAGTAACAACTCGATCTGGTCAATCTGCAGCTGTACTTACAGCTCAAAGAAGAATGGGACTACGATCCAGCAGGAGAAGTAAGTGTGAACACTAGACTTAGCTCTTATTTTCAATGTTTGTTTATAAATCAGAAAAAAAGATAATAAGAGTGTAAGTACTACTAAATTGATGCTCAAGTTTGATATTTATTTACTTATTTAGGTACACCACCCCACATTATGGAACCAATTATGGGGTGGAAGTAACAGTAATCAGAATTAAAGTAATAATAATAATATTTAGAATGACATAACTACACAGAATACAGGTATTAAAAATAAATATTTACATAATAACCATATAGAGGCAGCAACAATAAGGCTAGGAAAAGAATCGTGTAATATTTACAATATTTAAATGAAATATAATATCAAGCTTGCCTTGCACAGATATGTCTCGAATAAAATACAAAGGATTTAAAGATCAGTTTTTGGGGTAGGATGATAAAATATTTGAAATGTTTCAAATGCAGGGACATGAAAATTTAACATATTTGAAATATTACGGCAGGCGACTAAATAATTATTTTATGTGAAAACAGTAGAGTACAAAGTAACCTGTGGTCTTGCAAACGCAGGGTTCGCCCGATTTAAATCGTTTGATTTAAATCATGATTAAAATCCAAGATTTTAATCAAGTGATTTTTTTATTTTAATCGATGATTTGTCAAAAGAAAATTCTGAAAATAAAAATACTATTTATTACAAAATATATCTCAACCATTAACATTCTTGATAAATAAGAAACAATTTAGTACAAAACAGGTAGTTTCTAAATCAATTAACATTGATATTCATTATAAAATTTGTATAGGAACACTAATTGTCCTGCTTTCTCCACTCCTAATTTATTTCATAAATTGAAGTGAATAAGCCCAAATGTAGAAAATACTCTTTCCACCAAAGCTGATGAAGAGACAGTAATAAAAATTGTTTCAGTATAGGACGAAGTTTCTTAATATCAGGGATGATTTTTTGTGAAATCCACCAATGGAAGGCACTAACATTGCATATTACCTTTTCTGAAAACATAACTGCTGCAAAAGGTTCCATTCTTGCTTGAGATTTTATAATGAGTGGTAGTAAACCACTATTTTCATACATTTCTTGCATGGTATTTAACGCTTGATCTTTTTTGTGCCAGACAATTTAAATTTGGTTTCAATTACATCCAAAATGTAAGCTACAAAATGATAGGGTGTAAGTGCCTGTTCATATCGTTTTTTAAAAATATGTTGCTGAGACAGGGGTAATTTTAATTCTTCCTTAAATATTCTTTCTAATTCCTTCTATACGTCAACTGCGTCAGATAGGAAAGCATTTTTTTTCTGTAATTTATCAAGTCCCACAGCTATAGGCTTTAAGATGTTTAGGTAATCTTCAGCTGCTTGTTTCAGACCAATGTTTGAACATTTTTGGTATTATGTTGAGTCTATTTCTTTTTTATTCTCATCACATACTTTTAATAAATTCTTCCTTTGACTTACATATACTTCTAAACAATCTGCCATACGATTCCATCTCATGTCACTCGGAAGCACTAATGTTTTTCCATCGGCCTGCTTGAAGATTGCTCTAGCCAGATGATTATTTCTGAAATACTTAATAATTTGTGTAATATGTTCCTTGATATCCTTTATTTCTGAATCTTTGCAGAGTAAGTTCAGAAAGTGAGCTCAGCATCCATAAGTTATGACTCTAACAGTAGCGTTTAATTTATCGTCCAAAAATAAAAGGAATATTAGCATACCAGGAATTTCAATTTTTGCCGATCAAACTAAAAAACAAATTCAATATTTTAAAGAAATAAAAAACAAATTAAATGAGCTAATTGCAAACGGAGATCATAATAAAACAATAAAATTTATAAATAATAGTCCTACTATAGTTAATAAAAATTTAAGTTCTCAAAAAAACTATTAAAATATCCTAATATACCATATAACATCGATATACTGTACTTAAACATTCAAAGTATTTTGTCTAATAAATCTGAGCTTATTGTCAATATTAACTGTTATAATCCTGCTATAATATTATTAAGTGAATCAAGAACCACTACAGATATTTATGATGTTGAGCTACAGTTATATCAGTATAATCTAGTGAGGTGTGATTCTATGTCGAGACACACAGGTGGGGTATTAATATTTATTAGAATTGATATAAATTTTGTTGAGTTTAAAATATATGCAATTGGTGTAAGGTTGTTAAAGTAAATTATAGAGATACGAAATTATTGATAGGAAGCTTATATCATTCACCAAGTGCAAGTCATGCAGATTTCTGCAATAATTTTGAAACTATCTGTGATGAAATATTTTGTAGCAAAACTCGAAGTATTATTATAGGTGACTTTAATTTAAATTATTTAAGTCATGATTATTACTGTGTAAAGTTAAGAAATATGTTAAATTCATTTGGTATTAAACAACATGTCACAGAACTCACTAGATGTACAAATATTAGCTCAACTATAGTGGATTATGTACTCACTAATTTTGACAATGTCCATGTAAGCATTCATGATATTCCAAAAATAACTGACCATTCAGTTATTTCTGTAAATCTATTTAGTGGTAAAGTTGGAACAGATATGGAGATATTAAATCGTTTAGAATCCTTAATGAGTTAAATATGCATAATATAAATCTTAAATTGATATCTTCCCAATTTCTACTTTTTTTGCACTGATGTAAATGTGTTATATGATAATTTATTAGTTACCTGTCAATACATTGTAGATGACATTGCACCCATTAAAACTTATAGTGTTGTCAAACTGCTTACCTTGGTATGATTGTGAAGTGAAGAGTAGGTGCAGAGAAAGGGACTTAAACTATCAAATATTTGATTATAGTAAAAATGAGATAAACTGGCAAAATTACAAAAATTTCGTAACGAAGTTGTAAATCTTCTAAAGCAAAAGAAACAACAATAATATTATAATAAAATAGATATATATATAAATATATATATATATATATATATATATATATATATATATATATATATATATATATATATATATATATATATATATAAATGATCCCATTAAAATGTGGAAAACTCTGAAAACACTTATTAATAATAAAAATAATACGTCTGATTTTAATAATGGCATTCAGTTTGACATTAATGGTGAAATAAGAACAATTAAAATTGATATTAATATAGCTGAACAATTTAATGCATATTTTATAGATATTATAAGATATAATTGATACGATTGATACTGGCACGGAATGGAATAATAATAACGATGTTTTAACTAGCTTTTCTGAATTTAGAAAAATTAATTTAAAAGAATTAGGTACTATTGTAAATAGTTTAGATGGAACATGCTCAGTTCACGAAACTTTAAACGGTAAATTCTTGAAAGAAACATTTGGTGTAATTGGTCACATATTACTTAACTTCATTAATATATCTCTGCAAACAGGAATATTTCCAAATGATTTAAAAACTAGCATACTAACACCAATTCAAAAAGTCTCAAATACTAATAAATCATGGGAATTTCGCCCGATTAATACATTGCCATGTATTGAAAAGGTTTTAGAGCTTGTAGAATACAGAATATCTTACTAATAATAACTTATTAATGGTTAATCAATCTGGTTTCCGCAAGAAACATTCATGTGAAACGGCATTACAACTAACTATAACTAAATGGAAACAAGGCATTGACAAAGGTGATTATGTTGTTGCTGTTTTTTAGACTTAAAGAGGGCATTTGAAACCATAGATCGCTCTTTATTATTAAAAAAGCTAGAGAGTTATGGTATTCAAGATACAGTTCTGTCGTGGATAGGAGATTATTTAACAGACAGGAAGCAAATAACTAAAATAAATGATAAATTATCTGAAGCAAAAATTAATGATTTTGGTATACCACAGGGCAGTGTGCTAGGACCTTTATTATTTTTAATTTACATCAATGATATAAAGACACACCATGAATGTGACTTTATACATCTTTATCAGTATCCAGTAAGGATTTAAGTATGGCAATAAACAAAATGAATAAATCTCTTGATCTAATTCAAAAATATTTAAATACTAATAAGCTGAAGCTAAATATAGCAAAGACTAAGGCCATGATATTAACAACTTCTTTTAAATATAATACCATTGATTTTCAAAATAATAAAATTAGAATAAATACTAATACAGTTGAATTTGTAACTGAATTCAAGTATCTTGGTTTTATGCTGGATAATTACTTATCATTTAATGCTCATTATAATTATGTATACAAAAAAATATCGAAAAGATTATACTTTTTTACTAGAATATCCTGTGATTTATTTCCCTACTCTGCTGTTACTGTTATAACACAATATATAACACTTTGATTATTGTGCTAATTTAATGTACTCCTTTAATGAAAATAAAATATGAGCCCTTCAAAAACTGCAAAATCGTTGCATGAGAATAATTTTAAAATGCAGCAGATACACTAATATCTCGCTTATGTTAAACACATTACAGTGGATGTCAGTGCATGATAGATTATTTTGTGTGTCTATGACTTGTATCTTCAAAGTATTAAATAATTTGACTCCAAATTATTTACAAGAATTTATTACCTTTAATTTCTAAATACATGACTATTCAACAAGAAATAGAAACAATTTATATGTACCTAGAGCTAATTTTGCTAATACTACAAAGATGTTGTTTTATAAAGGTTTAGATGATTATAATAAACTTCCTATGTCTGTAAAAAATTCAGTAACTCTTCAGGAATTTAAATCTAAAATTAGTGAGTACATTAGGTCAAGGTGATTTAGTAGATTGTTATACATTATATTATATACAACTTATATAGGTCAGTTTTATTTAAGAGATATAGTTATTTTGATGGGTTCATATATCTTTATTAGAGATAATTTACATATAGTATACATTTTTTGTTTAACAGTGTTACCTAGTTATACTTTGTCTTATTTTTTTCTTTTTATTTTTATTATGTATTATAAAATGTTATATTCACAACTACCGTTCATCGTATGTAGATTAGGAATTACCTATTCAATCAATTAAGATTCTATAATTAAATTGTAAAAGACAGTTTTTTTACTGAAAGATAAGACATTACACCTCGTGGTCAAGTGGGATGGACTAGGGCTGTGCGATTCGGGAAATAGTGAATCGATCTTCGATTCACAAAAAATATCGATTCGAATCGATTAATCGAATCGAATCGCGAATCGATTCGCAAGGAGCCGGATCATATCGAATCGATTTGCATTGAACCGAATTGAAGTTACTTTCATTCAATTCATAATTTGGATAGGTTAGGTATTTATATTGATAATTTAATATTTGATTCGCATTCGTCACTGTCGAAAGGAAGGGGAGTAGAGTTGAAACGGAGTGCATTCGCACTTTGGTGTTTCGTTCAGTTGTTAGTTACACAGCTAGATAAATAGTGAGAGGCATAAATAGTAATAATAATAATTCATTTGTCCAAAAGATCATTTACATGATATAGGATATGTAAACATTGTACTACAAAAGAAGTATATACATAGTTAAAACAAAAACACTGTCAGTAAATAAATAAACATAAAACAGTCATAAAACCTGTACTATGTTAAATGTTAATTAACAGTATAGGATATAAGTATCAATATTTCAAGAATTAATAAATTTAAAATATTTAAATTAAAACATTGTCAACAACAAATAAATATAAACGTGAAATAAAATCATGGAACATCTATGTTAATAGCGAGGTTAATGGTGACTGGGAACACATATGCACAAATAAATTTTAAAACCTATCATTAAGATACTCATTTATGGGGTAATAGCAATTACTTCTAACTAAGTAAACATTTTATTTCTGTTTTAAATTCCTTTTCATTTAGAGATTTGTACGAATTGGGTAGCTTATTTGTACACTTTAATAGCTGAATATCTTCAACTATTCTCAAATAATTTTAATCTTTGATACAGAATTTTTAGCATGTGTATTTTGTGTATTATATTAGTGATTAAAAGTGAACGTTTAGTTGTGACTTAGCGTATAACAATAAACTAAGGAGAAATAAACAAGGGAGAGTAAGTTATTCCCATTTCGTTAAAAAGATCTCTACAACTAGTACGCCTGGTTACACCTGCTACAATACGTACAACTTTCTTCTGTAATTTAAAAACCCTGATCATGTCCGGTGAAACACCCCAGGCAATTACGGTGTAACTAATTATTGAGTGAAAATTTTCATAATAATAAGTAACTAAAACTAACTCATCAACCACCCGTCACAATTGATTGACACAGTAACATATTGGAGCTATTTTTTTGCAAATTTCATTAATATGCATTGTCCAAGAACAGTCTTCAGCAATATATAGACCAAAAAATTTTGTTGATGTAAGTAAGTAAGTAAGTAAGGTAGTGGTACCAGTACCTGACATTATAAGCAACAATTTAATATACAATTTAAAATAAAAAATAAAATTATAAAAATTAACGATTATCCATGTTCCAGTGAAACGTTTGGAGTATTTAATGATTAGCTCTACTGATTCTACCAGTTGCAATTTTATGGCTGGAAATCCATGATCTGCAATATGGAAAAGCCATCTCATGAGTGATTCCTCTTCATGAGGGGTCAAGATTGTAGGAGGTACTTTTCGGCACTCTCGTGGATATTTTCAGGTTTTTTTTTATATAATAAAGGGGTGCGGGGTATCCCGAATCGTTTACTCGCTGTGGCTACAGGCGTGTCAGTGTCAACAGCACGTAGAGTCTCTACCAAGGCTTCCTTTGAATATTTACTCATCATTAATCTCTGCAAAAAATTAAATCTAAGCAGCATCATATACCTGACAGTGAGAATACCAATAGCCGACAGGACTGTCAGCTTTTGGAAAACAACTACCATAGCATTTAAAATTATATGCACAATTACATTTTTGTCAAAGAACGCCTAAACCAACATAATTTGTAAATAAAGTGGTATTGCTAATAGAACCAGTATCTGATATGGGTGTCAGGTATTGGAAAATGCCTATTTATCGGTATCTTAAATCTGACACTCCTCTATAAACTCAAATTTTAATGATGGAGTGGTTTGAGCGATTTTATGACAAAATGTACTTGAAGTAGAAATACTGAGAACAGTTCCACTTACCTACGTTGATAAAATATCGATATATAATACAACACACTTCTATGATTCCTTAACAACAAACTTAAGAAAAAGTGGATATTTCACAAGACGGTTGACATATCAAAACTAAAGTGTGGTTAGACACATAATGCAAACTTAAATCTTCAATGGGGATATGATATAAGTCACTAGATTTCAAGTGGTTACCAACTTCAGACTGGGTCTTAAAATTTAAAAATTATCATTTAAGGTTGGTAGTGTCAGCTACTGGGGGGATGTCAGAAATAGGTGCCACTACTTTAAATTCTTTATTAGTTCCAGTATAAAAATACAAAATAACAACCCATTGGGTATGGAACATGTCTCAAATGAACATTTACATTTACACTTAAAATAATATGAATTATTAATAGACAATATCTATGACATATATGTCTGAATTAAAATAGATACAAAAATTAATTAAATACAGATTAAAAGATAAGAATTAAAATACAAAAATTAAGATATACGAATTAAAGTATAAAAAACTTGACTAGAAATATTCTCTACCCCATTATTTTATCTTTATCTTTATTATCATAGAATTCCTGAAGTGTATAGTACGGTTTACTGGAAAGATAGTTTTTTTAGTTTTATTTTCAATTGTTTTTTTTTGTAGATTTCGTAGTTTTGTTGAAAAGCTATTATATATTTTTATTATATTAAATTGTACGTTTTTTTGGATGTATGCATATTTACATCTATTAGCAATTAAATCATTACTTTGTCTTGTATTGTGCTCGCTATCACAGCCTTCAAAGAGTTCTTTATTTTGAATAACAAATACAACTGCTTCATAGACATATATAGCTATATAGTTATATATATATATATATATATATATATATATATATATATATATATATATATATATATATACATATATATATATATATATATATATATATATATATATATATATATATATATATATATATATATATATATATATATATATATATATATATATATATATGATTAAATATGATTTGAAGGAAACAACTACTCAGCTGGCAAATACCCCGACCTGCATTGAATTACACCTTCAAATCATGATAGATCGATAGCCAATATCATTTGTCAATTCCTAACCAGACATAGACCGGTTTCGAACTTATTTGTTCTCTTCAGTATGCCATAGGTTATGGAACAGACAAATGATAGTGGCCAACCTGCTAGTTATATACTAACTAAGGTAAAGTTGTAGGAGGCCAAGAGTACCATATTTTAAAATTATTTCTAATCACACAGGGTGTTTGATGTTAGAGTGGCATATCAAGAGTATGTTTTTTTAAATGGGAGACTCTATATATTTTTGCAAATTCTTATTCTTTCTTTAATTGCCTTTTCGAATATGTCTTGTCTTTTGAAATTCCGTTGCGGCGTTGTCGAATTATCCAACTTTTTTCAAAACAATTGTCACTTGCAGACCTCACTAATAAATTCTTCATGAGCGGTATTTTCACAGATTAAGCAAACTTTTTTTGTTAAATGTTAAGCAATGCCATGGCCTAGCCTCCAGATATTTTAAAGTTGAAATTATTTGTACAGGGTGTTTATTACGATGATACAAAAATGGCTAACTTTAATCTATCATAACTTCATCTTTTTAAATGGAACACTCCGTATATTTTTACACATTTGAATAGAGTTTTTGTCGCTCTACAATTTTTATTAACCTATAGTTATACCTAAAACCAACGGTTTCCAGTGAAACTGCATTCTAATAAAAACATCAGGTAATTTCTAGAAATTCAGATATCATAGGAGGTATTGGCACATGTTTTTTTTTGTTTTTGCAAGAAACAACTATGAGCATTATTGTTTCAATTAATGTAAGTTTCATCTTTTATAAATGAAAAGAAAGTTGTCTTATTATTCTACATTTAAATACTTGAACTGTGTGAATTTTCCAAATATCTAGATGGCATTTATCGCTGACATTTGTTTGAAACAAATTTGAAACGCTTTTAATTTGCAGACTTTATTACGTTAATTTCTACTTAAATAAGTATTTAAAGTGAATTTTTCTAAGCAAGAAAGAATTAATATGATTTACTGTATCGGGGAAAATTATGGTAATTGTTTGTTGGCCTCTAGATTGTATGGTCAAAAATATCCAGACCAAAGACATCCGAATTGTCGCGCTTTTACAAAATTAAAAACTAAATTTGATGAAAGCGGAAAAGTTATTTTTAAGAAGCCGAAGCGAATTAAACCATCGTAAATGAAGAAAACACATTATCTGTTGTGCTAAGCCTCGTAGAAAACCGACATGTAAGTTCAAGAATTTCAAGTAGGGAATTGGATATTAGTCAGTCCAGTATTGCAAGGACTTATGAACTAGATACAACTAAAAAAATTGTATTTACCGTTTTGTTATAAATAAATTGTTTCATGTTCGTAGTTCCTTCTTGCAAAAACAAAAAAAAACACGTGCCAATGCCTTCTATGATATCCAAATTTCTAGAAATTACCTTATGTTTTTATTAGAATGCAGTTTCACTGGAAACCGTTGGTTTTAGGTATAACTATAGGTTAATAAAAATTGTAGAGCGACAAAAAACTCTATCCAAATATGTAAATATATACGGGGTGTTCCATTAAAAAAAATGAAGTTATGATAGATTAAAGTTAGTCATTTTTGTATCATCGTAATAAACACCCTGTACAAATAATTTCAACTTTAAAATATCTGGAGGCTAGGCCATGGCATTGTTTAACATTTAACAAAAAAAAGTTTGCTTAATCTGTGAAAATACCGCTCATGCAGAATTTATTAGTGAGGTCTGCAAGTGACAATTTTTTTGAAAAAAAGTTGACCTAATTCGACAACGCCGCAACGGAATTTCAAAAACAAGATATATTCGAAAAGACTATTAAAGAAAGAATAATAATTTGCAAAAATATATAGGGTGTCCCATTTAAAAAAACATACTTTTGATATGCCACTCTAACATCAAATACCCTGTGTGATTAGAAATAATTTTAGAATATGGTACTCTTGGCCTCCTACAACTTTTATTTGAAACTTTTTTTCTGTATAATAAATATTAAAGGAGATATCTACCGAGGCGCCCTTGGTGACTCACCCTGTATATACATATTATTTTTTGCAATAAAAACTTCATTACAACTTTTATATCTATTCATTTTATATACAGCTCTTAGGCACTTGTTTTGTGGAATTAAAATTCTCTGTATGTCAATAGAGTGTCCCCAAAAAATTATCCCATACTTGATCCTCGAATGAATATACGGCCCAGATAGTGCAGCTTCTGTAATTACATTTCCTTATATTATACTTTGTGTGTATGAATACATTGCAATGTTTTATGCTAATGAATTAATATGCAACCTCTAATCTAGAGTCCTATTTATTACCTCGTAAGAATAAAACCTCTCGCTGGATACAGTTTCGTCACTTTCATAAGGTATAGTTAGATTTTCATATTTCCTATTGCAAAATAGCAATGCCTGTATTTTTTTCAACATTAGGTAAAAGATTATTTGCTGAGAAATATTCCTTCAAGGAGTCCATTGTGTATATGACTTTTTCTAATAAGATATTTTGTTACTATTCATTAAAATAAGGGTAGTATCGTCAGTATACAGTATTAAGTATGCATTAGTTATATTTGGTAATTCATTGGTATAGATAATGTAAAACAGTGGCCCTAAGATTGAACCTTGTGGCACACTTTTCAAAACTGACAGTTTCTTTGATTTAGTTTTCCTTCCTTATCAATTTCTACCACACATAGCTATTGGCTAAATATGATTTTACCAGCTGTAATGAGACACCTTTCACTCCATACATACTTCTCCATTTTTTTGCAAAGAGTTTCATGATTTACGGAGTCGAACGCTTTTGATAAGTCTATACACATTGCCAGAGTAATTTGATCGTTATTTAATGAATTTAAAACTTTAGTCATAGCTTGATATATTGCTCGAACGGTTGATCTTTTTTTTCAAAATCCATTTTGTTCTGATAGCACATGCAATTTCTCGAAGAATGATATAAATCTATTATATATAATTCTTTCGAGTATTTTATTTATGTTTGATAAAACTGACACTGGCCTGTAGTTCTTTTCATCTTGTTTTACTCCTTTTTTGTACACTGCCTTGATCTGCGCTGTTTTTAGTGACTGGATAAATTCCTGTACTAAAAACGAGATTTATGTGACATAGGTAGTCAGTCGATATGAAATAACCTTTGCACATTCTTTTAACAATATGATCGGAATTTCATCTTCTACTGATTTCTTATTTTTTAAGTTCTTAATACATTCAGAGATTTCTGGATTTGTTGGATTAATAAAAATTGACTGATCACATCTTTCAATAGTTTCAGTAATGATATTACTTTTGTTAATGTTTGGACATGCATTTATAAAATATTCATTTAGTTTATTTAGGGTATACGGATCGGCATGTTTTTCTGAAAAATGATCTAATACAGTACTTCTATTTTTTCCGTAAGTAATCTGTCGAACCAATGTCCACGTGGCTTTATTTTTATTTTCAGCGTTTACTAGGAACTTAGTATTTGATAGTTCTTTTGCCTCTTTTATAACTGTTCTTAAGATTTTATTGTATTTGTTATATTCCTCCTCACTAATTTCCCCATTTATTTTTTTTTATTGTATAAAATTCGCTTTATTTTACAGGATAATTTTATTCCATTAATTATCCATCCATTGGATTAGTTCTTTAATTTATATTTTTAAGAGGTATTACTAAGTGCATTAAGTTTTTTATTGTAGTGGTAAAATTATTATATGCTATATTTACATCGTTCGAGTTTAACACCGAAAACCAATCTATTCTGGACAACTCTTGTTTATATTGTAGAAGTTTATTTTTTGAAAATACTCTTGACAACAAATTTACTTTTTTTATATTTTACTTCATCAATTTTGTCGATTTTACAACAAAGTAACTGAGCATAGTGATCGATCAGATAATGCCGATTGTATAACATCGTTATCGTAATCTCTAAAATTTATGAAAATATTATCGATGTGTAGAAGAATCTTTTATTTCCCTAGTTGGTTCAAAAATGGTTTGAGTTAAACTATACCCATTAATTAGATCTAAAAATAAATAGTTTTGTACACTTTTGAGTAATAAATTTAAATTGAAATCTCCTGCAATTATAAGTTTATATTTCATATATTTTACCTTTAAGTACCTAATCAAAGATGTTTTCTATCTTTTCAATAAATGTTTCTATACACCCTAAACCCCTTCTGTATATACATACTACAATAACTTCTGATGATTTAACACTTGCACTTTCAATGCTTCCTTCAACACTATTTTGTTCAATAGTTTTTTCCTCCTCCCATTCAAATCTTTCATGACCATAAATGCATGCCCCACCATGTTCCATATTACACCTAGAATATGTTGATCATCAACTGATGTCCTTCTATCTTCACATAATCTCCCTCATCTTTTTTATCCAATGTTCAGTTAAGCATAGCAGGTCAGGTTTGAGTTTCATGGATTTAACAAAAACTTCAAGTTCTGAGGTTTTATTATTTATACACTGTATATTTTGAAGCAATATAGCAAACGTATATAAACATTTTTCAGGATATACATTTTGTGATTGCTCATCTGTTAATTTTAGCATTTTGTTTCTTGTAACTCTTGAATTGATCTTTCGTTTGATTTTATTAAGAGGCTATGATCAGTATTTGCTTTACTTGAGTTAAAATGAATAAAAATAGATTTATTATTATTTAAAATTAATT
>JANEYF010003134.1:0-55000 GCA_029963845.1 Rhamnusium bicolor
GGGATAATTGAATGAAATTTGCACCCATGTCACTGACTAATGCTACAATATCTAAGCCTATATCGGTTAATTTGTTGTCGAATTGATCTAATAGATCTTTAATATTTGCTGCTGGTAGACTGGTTCCCGACGGTGCATATCCAATCGGTTGCTTCCATTTGGAATTAATTCCGGTGATCATCATAAAAGCAGCTGACATAGCAGGGACATACTTTCGCTAAACACCATTGTCGTCAAAACCAACAATCTCATCCGACACATAGTTATAAAAGAGGTGTTTTTTTGGAGCTATTTCATCCACAGTAATATAACAAATCTTGTGTTTTTCATCCATATTATTGATTTTAAATTTAAGCATATCAAACAGCATGTCATTTACCTCTGTCTTAAATTTTATGATTTCTACAAATCTTTGTAAGGATCTTACAGATGGTAATTTACAATTTTTTTGGAGTTGCCTATAACAATTAAGGCCCAATAAATATAATGTCAAACAGAACTGTTTGAATTCGCTTGTATACCTTGCCCCTTTTTACTGCAGTCTGCATTTTAACAAGAGACGATAGTTCTGGTGTCAAATATTCGTCGCACATTTCTTTGAATTTCTCAGATGAACACTTCTTTGTTTTCACCTGAGGTAACATAGCTTTTGGCTTGGTATTCTCTGCTCGTAACAACTTCACCTCTTCCGCAGAAGTAGATAATAGACGAGATGTTTGAACTCCTACAGGTGATAACTTAGGTGGTGGCACTTTTACTGCTGCCGTAGGTTGGAGAACCAAATCTTACATAATTGGCCTTCTTGGCATACACACTCCCTGGGTCTCACTTTCCATATTTGTAGATGATGTTGACGGTTTACTGGTACCTACAAATGAATAGATGGTTAGAACAATATTATACCTATTATTATAAAAATAGATTTTTTTTTTTGTATATTTCATGTCACTTCTTTTGTATGCTTCATGTAACACTTAAGATGAGAATAACGCCATATCTTCATTAACTGATATTATGTTTGTTTTTATCTTAAAGATACTCGCAGTAGTAATAATTTTTATCTTATGAACTTACCTGTCAGAATGTTGTAGAAATGTTTTTTATACTTTTTAGGTACGGCACTTGGTAGCAGTCCAATTCTTACATTTGGATTCATGAACATTTCATCCACAAAATGCTCATTACACACTTTATAGTTATGTAGGTTTCGGAATGTCTTTGTTTAACAAATCCTGACGGCCACACATTTCTATCCACAATCGACATCGAAGAGGTATAGGTACAATAATAATTAATTATACAAATTATATTTTATAAACATTTTAAATAAATACCAAACTCAGTATTCAATAATTTTATGTTATTTATTATCTTATGCATTATATTATCAAACGAACAGCTCCTAACCTTACCTTAATGTAGTATCATACCTCGACCATAAAACTTTAGGCTTTATGGTCAAAAGCAATCATATCCCTTTAAACCGTAGTTCTTTTTTTAATAGTAATATTACAAGGACAGTTTTTACAACAAAAAAACCGTGTCTAATGTAATATGAAAACTATTTTTATGGGTGAGGTTATGAAAAAACGAAGCTTCTTTAATATAAATCAAAGAAATTCTAATTATTTTGCCAACTGATGTTGGTGTGTATACAAAATAATATAATAGTAAAGTTTTTTTATTCTTTTTCACATTCTGAATCAACATAAAAAATTTAATTTCAGGTTATAGTCATAAAAAAATCAATTTGAAAGCTAGTCATTCTTAGAGCATTCTAATCATATAGAAAAATAATGAATAATGTTATTTATAAATATGTATATATTTTTACAACTCTTTAGCTACTCACAGGTTTTCGTCTAGAGGAAATCGAAAAAAACTAATGTTTTTATTTTCCTTTTACACGCCCAGTAGGCATTTCTACACTTTTTATAAGAACAGTTCACTTTTGTTTTATACACATTGCAGATAAGGCTATTAAAATAACACAAATCACTCAAATCAGCTAACTGCAATCTCAAAACACACAAAATAACAAAATGGATGTGTAAGTTGCAGTGTTTCTATGCCAAGTAACACGAAAAGATTATTTCAAATAGGGCCACCGATGATACACGATCATTAATATAAAGGCAGCCAAAGTGTTTTAATCTTTGCTGGTGTATAATCCCATCATCCAGGTTTTTTAACTTGGATGTGTCTCTTTCTTTGTTTGAGAATACATTACCCTCCTTCTCACTGTCTATGGTTATTTAATATGTACTTAGACATAATCATAGACAAACATTTGAAATGGTCCCAACTATAATACTTAACAAACAGAGTACGAAATGCGGATAACGCTGTGCGTAAACTCTTTTTCCTTGTCTACAATTGGACCTGCATTCCTCATTGCTAAAGTGAACCATTTTCATATAATTATTGTTAGTTTTGCTTAAACCGAACAAATTTGAATATTTATTGTGACAAAATGTGACAATATCTTTGACACAGCAATGGCAATATCTGGCGCTTGTAATTGCACTTCAGACAATTGCGATAACAATGGTTGCCATAGTAACTAATTTTCATGGCATTCTTGTAAAAATCATCCGTATACGCATTTTTTATCAATTAAGAAATGTTTACTATAAACCGGTATAACTCAGAAATGAGTAAAATAAATAAGTTCGAGTAAATAACAAAAAAGTTTATAAATAACATGTACTTTCGCATGCGCGTAATTTCAAAGTCAATGCAATCGATTTATATTTTCGACGCGTCGCGACGCTTAGCTCTTAGTAGGCGTCGAATTTTTTAAACCTTGAAAAATATCTACTTGACCCCATACATTGACTGCTTTTTACAGAAATTAAATATTTCTATCGTTTCCGAGATATTGGCGTGCGGAGTTTTAAGTGAAAAACCCTGTATATACTGCTTTGGAGGGGGGGGGGTTAAATTTGGCAAAAATGTCTGTTAGCCAAGGTCAGGGTTTTTAGTCCCTTGTGAACCATAAGCTGGCTGGGCAGTCGTTTTTTTTAATTTCAACTATTTTTTAATCAACATTTCAAATTTTGATCCATTCTTCGCCACTTATGGCAAATTGCTCAAAAAACCGACCAATATAAATATCTGCCACTATAGTACAGTACTGTACATACCAAAACAAACATTTTGCGCTAGATTTGGTCTGGTGACTAAAAAAATCTTTTTTTCAATTTCCGGTTACCGTGCACCGATCGGAAGTTTTGCCTTGCCAGCGTAATTGGGATATGTGGAGTACATATATTAACCACTTATGCGGACAAATATCGGTAACCATTCGATTAAATACAAAATTTTCCACCCGTCCGTATCCGGCCGCCATGCCAAAAATTTCAAGAGAAAAAGTATGGTATTCATATGGTCTTTGCTTACCGACTGGCAGATGGTAACCTTTCATCGTCGAATTTACACGTTATTGTTTAGACTAATATATTTCCAGGATATAAAACAAATAAAAGGATTCTTTCCACGGCAACTATAGACACCGACTCCGAAATATTTGGTCTTCCGAATTTTCGGGGTAGAACAAGGTGTCTGCGACTAATATGCTTGCCGTTCCGCTTCTGCTTTAGTCATTTGGAGTAGTGAACTCGACATTAGACGAGCTGCATCAGTTTGACAGAGAACTGCAACATGATGAATATTCATAGATGTATTAATTCTAGATCGTTCGTTCCTCGTGTGTACCTCCAACGTCAGCAGGGGGACCGAGGACTTTGAGTCTGGAATGTATGCATGGCAGAGTAATATTGAGTATGGCATATAATACTCAGAAGCTCCGATCCACTTACGGTTCATAAAACATACGCAAACTGTAGGAGTGGACGCAGGATTGTTTAAGGCAGCAAAGAGAGCCGCAGATGAACCCGGTCTCGTATTCGACACTAGACGAAGAGGCCGGTGAGGTGCTAACGTTGAATCAGTTATTGAGCTTCAGCCCAATCATTTGAGAGCCCGAATAAAAGCTACGAAACAGGGAAATCTGTTTCGACAGGACATCGATAAACCCCAGCATGATATCTTCTATAAGAACATGGAAACACTGGGTTTATCGACCAAGCTGACATTCACCTTTCAAAGTTCAACTGGGCTTAAGTCGGAGACTGAGGGATTCATTGTAGTCTGTCAAGATGGTGTTATCAACACCTTAATCCACTGAAGCCATATGACGTGTAGAGGTTCCTGATATAAATTGTAAGATCTGCCGTCAGACGCCAGAATCGCTTACTTTCAGCATATCCCACATATGCGAATTCGACCTGCATCCACCGACATAATGTGGCATTCCGAGTGCTATATTACCATCTTGGGCACTCGTACGAGGTAAACTAGACACCAGTGCTACCTAACGTTCCCTGAGATATTGAGTCCGTAGTCGAGAACGAGAGATGCCGGATTTACTGGAACTACTCGTTTTCGACTATCGGCTAATCCAAGCCAACAAGCCCGACATAATTCTTCTCAACCATCAAGTCAAGGTGATGTATGTCATCGAGTTCTCTGCATCTGCTGAAAAAAGCAGCAACTTGAAGGAGGAAAAACGGATCAAATATAGCGATCTCTGGTTCTAGCTACAAGTGCTATACATAGGCTACTCAGTCAAGATGGTCGTCCTAAAATAGGTGTACTCGGAGGGATAAAGCCTATGTTATCTAAATTGAAGACCATACCGGCCTGCTAAAAATCAGCTAAGTGGCCAAATGCAGAAAACGGTCATTCTAATATCTTTTTCATTGTTTTTTTTTACCCCATTTTAAGACAAAAGTTTCAATAACCATACTGCGTATTTCGTTCAGTTTCAGAGATACAGGGCGTTGAAATAATTTGAGGCAAGTGTGCTAATATTTTTTTATATAAATATCACGAACATGTAGAATAGTCTAATTGATACAGATATCCATTCCACAGTTGATAACATAACATCTGTTGCATTAGTATAACTTACTATGTCCTCTATCGATTGTCGAAGTCTTGGTACTTACAAGTGGGGATACCCTGCGTGTGTGCGTATGTGTGTGTATTGTCACACAGAAGGATATACCATTATAGTAAATCGCATAAATGAATAACTTCTCTTGATTAGCACACCCTGTATATGAATTAATATTAAAATATTTAGTTTCAACATGCGATATAAAAGTAGAGCATTTCACAATGGTAATCAAAGTGCTGGAACAGCATAAAGTATAACAATGACCTGAGACAAAGTAAGTTTCCTAATGCTGACTAAGGAAACTGAAGGCGAGTTCAGGAATGAAAGTAGAAATGCTAGTCAGTTGCTTTTTAGGTTTGAATGGTTGTCTGGAGGGTGACGCATCTTCCGCCCCGGGCGATGGCCTGGCCGGGGATGGTGAAGTGTATTTGTGGGGTCTAGATGTAAGTATGGTTTGTTTGTTATGATCAGTAATAAATTGTATTTTAAATTGTATTACTTACCACTATCTTATTTTGTTCCCCTTCACTTATTAACCGAAAGTGCTAATGATACCTCTCCATTGCCAAGCGAGTAATATTTTAATATCTCATTCTAAATTAACGTATGGAGCGATGAGGTGGTCGGCTCCAGCGTGGCGTACGGCGGAGGCTCCGTGGTGGGTGGCCAAAGCTGGTATGCGGCGTTTGGGGCTGGTATGCGGCATTTGCAAATGTCACGCCTACGGCGTGTAGCCTCCACCAAATGTCACATATGGCGTGTAGCATGTCCCGCATGCAACTTTACGTATGACACGAAGGGGTTGGTGCCAGCCCCAAACGCCGCATACCAGCTTTGGCCACCCACCACGGAGCCTCCGCCGTACGCCACGCTGGAGCCGACCACCCCATCGCTCCATACGTTAATTTAGAATGAGATATTAAAATATTACTCGCTTGGCAATGGAGAGGTATCATTAGCACTTTCGGTTAATAAGTGAAGGGGAACAAAATAAGATAGTGGTAAGATATACAATTTAAAATACAATTTATTACTGATCATAACAAACAAACCATACTTACATCTAGACCCCACAAATACACTTCACCATCCCCCGGCCAGGCCATCGCCCGGGGCGGAAGATGCGTCACCCTCCAGACAACCATTCAACCCTGAACAAACCTAAAAAGCAACTGACTAGCATTTCTACTTTCATTCCTGAACTCGCCTTCAGTTTCCCTTAGTCAGCATTAGGAAACTTACTTTGTCTCAGGTCATTGTTATACTTTATGCTGTTTCAGCACTTTGATTACCATTGTGAAATGCTCTACTTTTATATCGCATGTTGAAACTAAATATTTTAATATTAATTCATATACAGGGTGTGCTAATCAAGAGAAGTTATTCATTTATGCGATTTACTATAATGGTATATCCTTCTGTGTGACAGTATCATAATTTTAACAAATAAATGTAAATTTCTACTTTAATAACTTACTCTTGAACTTTCATCAAGTAGAACTCCTCGTTGTATGGAACTTAAGAATCCTGTATGAGCTATAATAATATCATCTAAACATTCTGCTTTGTTTACTTGGTTTTGCATTTCAGCCCAAGAACATTCCAATACCTCAAACAGGAAATAATATTGGGTTTGATGCAAGAAATGGATCATTTTACTAGTTAGTATATGGATTATGTGCATTACAGGTTTCAATTCTGAAAAAAGAGAACAAAATAAGAATTACAATTTTACTTGAAAGAATGGCAAATTTAATATATCTTATTTATTTTTAATGTATCTATTTAGACTAGTCATTAAAACTAAATTACTTGTGCAAATTTTAAAAAACAGATTTGTATTTTTTATTATTTAATTATTCAAGCTCTACAACTATACATAAGAAACATTATTCATATGGGGTTTTTTTTTTTAATGTTTTCTTAATCGCCTCTCAAATTACTGAAGTAACCGCCTGAAAATACTATGATTTTGTGTTAGATAAAGAGACAGGGCCCTATAGTTTATTGTGGAGGTCGGACTACATTTAGGGTTTCGACAATTCCCTCTTCCAACTTAGTCCGAAAAAAATTAAAAATAAAATTGCTCCTAAAATGGAATCGAAGCATCGACCTTTGATACTGTGTAAATAGCTATGTGCAATGTCTGTGTCTTTGAGTACATGTACTGGTGGCCATTGACCAATCATTCCTAAAGATTAGGAAATTCAGGAGTCCAAGTTTAGCTTTGTATTAATCGATAGCAAGACATGAAGACATGTCCATGTGAGAATGAAAACACCAAAATCAATCCAAGAAATATTCTGGTTGAGCTTGTTTCAATTTCAATTTCAATTCAATTTGATTTAAAGTTTTTATTCAGTATCATTAGACATACAATATCTGATTTTTTTGTGGGGATTTCGGTCAGGTATAACTAATTTTATTATTTTTTTCTAACGATTCGGTTTATTACACCATCATCAGAGAATTACAATTAATATAATATTTTAAAGACATAGTTATGGTTATTTTATATTACAATTTATTTACACTATTAATTATTAGGTATTTGTTTTACATTTTGTTACATGCTATTGGATTGTCTGTTTTAACGCAACTGAGATATTTTAACATGGTTTGTAGGCTCTTAAAGTTTTGTTTATGTTACAGAGATAACGTTGGAAATGTATACATATGATTTACTGTAGGTGTTTTGCATAAATAGTGAGTATATAATAAGATATTTTATTTCAAGAATTATTATTTTGTATCGGTAAGATGTAAAAATTGATTTCATGTTGTAATGTACCTCAATCATTTAATTAAGTTAAAATAGGTTTCTCTTAAATTTTCTATATCAGTGCGAAACCAGACAATCCAATGACATTGTAACATAATTTAAAACAAATACCTAATAATCAATAGTGTAAGTAAATTGTAATGTAAAATAACCATAACCATGTTTTTAAAATATTATATTAATTCTAGTTCTCTGATGATGGTGTAATAAACCGAAATGTTAGAAAAAAAATAATAAAATTAGTTATACCTGACTGAAATCCCCACAAAAAAAACTATCAGATATTATTTGATATTAACGGTCAAGAATAGAAAAATATATTAGACATATAACAGTATAAAATGTATAAAACATTGAAGACAGTTTGACACTTACTACAATAATAATTGTTAAAAGTAAAATTTTAAAATTAATAACATTAAGCGTCAAAAAATACTTGAACAGAGTATGGTTCCATATTACAAAGGTATTGAAAAGCTTTCTTTTTCAAAACTTGTTTAGAAATATTGTCCTTAAGAAAATTAGGAAGTGCATTAAAAAGTTTAATTGCTGAGTCAAATTGTCCTGTCTCAGTAAGAGTTAGGCGATATACGGGAAACGCATAATTATTTTTATGTCGTGTATCATAAATGTGATTAAAGTTTGAAGTATCGAATTCGACTTCATGGTTTTTTAACTACAACAAACATGAGTATACATACAATCCTGGTATTGTAAGCAATTCATTTTTTCTAAAGTAGCCCCTACATGAGTCATTGAATTTCATTTTAAAAATAATCCTAAACGCCCTTTTTTGTATTTTGAATACTTTGTCAAGGTCGGATGATCCTCCCCAAATCTCAATTGCATATTTAGCTACAGAATAAAAGTTAGCGTACTAAACTATTTTAAGAGCCGATGTATCAAACGGCTGTGATACAATTCTTAATGCAAAACATGTTTTATTAAGTTTATTAATGGTTTCATCAATATGCAAAACCCATTTCATATTGTGGAATTTACATTCAGGATTGGTACTTCATCAATTAGTTGATCTGGTGTTACCAGGCCTGATCTATCAGTTTTGAAAATGACACAATTTGATTTAGACTCATTCAAAATAAGTTTATTAATATAGAACCAGTCCTTTATATTTTGCCATAGCTGAGAAAGCTCTTGGATTATTTCGTCTAGTGTGCTACTTGTTATTAGTAAGTTAGTATCGTCAGCATAATTAATCATGGTAGTTTTATTGTTTTGATCTGTAATAATAAGGGTGTCGGAAAGATGCTTATTCCCATTATTTGATATTGATGTCCTTTGCTTTCTATTTCGCAAATACGAAGGGAACCATTGAAGACTGGTTCCTCGTACACCTATTTTTTCTAATTTGTTAAGAAGGAGATTATGATTTAATTTATCAAATGTTTTGGATAGGTCAAGAAACAATCCACAGACAATTTCCCTACTATCCAGAGCTTCCAATATTGTATTCACAAAATTAAAAAGAACCGTTGTTGTTGACTTGCTCTTCATGCTGAAAGTTATTGAAAAAGTTAATACTATTCAAAAAACCAATTAGACTGTTATACATGAGTGTCTCCAGAATTTTGGAAAATACAGATAATAAGCTTACGGGGCGATAATTACTTAGGTCATTTGTATTGTCTTTTTTGTGTAGAGGCAGTACAATTGCTAGTTTCAAAGAATCTGGAAAACGTCCTTGACATAATGATGCGTTAAAGATATTCTCAAGTGGTGCAGTTAGGGTGTCTATACATTTTTTAAGTAAATTTGGCGAAATTCCATCAAATCCACTAGAGGTTTTTGGCTTAAATTTTTTACTATGTCACATATTTCTTTTGATGGTGTAGGGTATATATCCATAGACTCTGGTTGTTTTAACTAATTTGTTGCAATCTGTATTTATATTATGCTGATTCAGGTTTGATAATAGATTAGGAATAGTTTCTATAAAGAACGAGTTCAATTTATTTGCCAAAACAAGTGGATCTTCTATGGAAAATTCATTAGAAGTACATTTACCAATAGTTGAGTTATACAGGTTCCACATACATTTACTTATTTTTAGCAATGTTAATAATGTTCCCATAGTAATCACTTTTGGCTTTTTTAATTTTTTCACAGTAAATATTTTTAAAATGACTGTATACTAGTTTGGACATTATTAATATCCTTTAAAAGCTGTAGCACATTCTTAAGATCAATCAGCTCGGAACTAAACCAGTCTGATTTACGAGGCTGGCGAATTTTTCGCTTTACTAAAGGGAAGTGTTTACAGAAAGCACGATTCATTATTTTTAAAAATTCGTCTGTTTTATCATCTACAGAATTTAGGTGACATACATTGAACCAGTTTGTTGCACTTATGTCAGCAATGAAGTTGTTTACATTCATTTCATTATAGGATCTTGTGTAAATATACTGTATTTTTTAGCTACTACTGTGAAGGTTAATACCTGTGCTCTATGATCAGATAATGACGATTGCAGAACTTCAGTTTTGTGATCGTGACATATATTCGTAATAATATAATCAATGATTTTTTTTGCTTGTTGATGAAATTCTTGTATAATCCTTGACTGTTACTGATAGACCATATGAATTAACCAAGATTGACAGCTGATATTTTTCTACATCCTCCTTAGCATAGTCTATGTTGAGGGCACCTGTTAAAATAATCACATTATTTTCATTAAACAAGCCTTCCAATAAAAGATTCAGTTTGGATAAAATTAAATCTAAGGAACCATTTGGAGTACAATAAATACACAAGATTACACAATTTACACTACTAAAATTACATTCAATTGCGCTGCACTGAAAGTTATATATTTCTGAGGTGCTCGCTATATCTTCTCAAGACTTCCAGGGGTTATCTTTTGAGATATAAATAGCAGAACCACCATGTTCACCATGCGTGACAGTAGTTTGATGCATGAACCATATTTTTAATTGCAAAGAGTTCCAACTCTTCTTTAGACTGCCAATGTTCAGTTAAGCAGGCTATTTGGCATGTATCTAAGCTTTCCAAAAATATTTCTAGTTGATTAACGCTGGTGCTTATACACTGAATATTTTGATGTACTACTTTTACTAAGAGTTTTCCTTCAGTTACATTTGTTTGTACGAGTGGGGTGGTATTGCGGTGGCTAAAACTTATATTATGTTCCTTGGGCGCTGGAGCCATTCTCAAACAAAATTATATTCCTTGCTGCTCGAAAAAAGTCAAATTTACATACAAATATCCCCGCGTTCCATGACTTGGGATTAAGTAAAACATTTTCAAGTGAGATGTGGGTTCCAATTTTAAAAGAGCTAAACTTTGGTCTTTTATGTTTAGGTTTAATTTTAAAACATAGAAAATCACTGCGATTAAATTTTCCATTTAAATAATTAGTCAATCCTTCTGCTGGTAAATGACGATGAAAATTCGCTACATTAATCCTATGTTCTTTTAATAACTTGTACTGCCGAGTATTTCTCCTTGTCAGGTTCAGCATTCCCAACAATGGCTTGCTTCTTTCGGCTAGTTTTTAAGGAATTTCCATTGTCAAACTGTTTGTCGTTTTCTATATTTAACCTACGTGAAGTCATTTCCATTATAATCATCAGTGCGGTTGTCGGTATGTTCATCCAAAGAACTACCTGGCTTTAAGTTAATAATTTCATTCATAATGGTTTTTTGTTTGTCCCGTAATTCAATATAGTCACGTTTTTTGTGGGTCACTGGTTTATTTTCGTTTGCTGTAGTTTTTATCGGAGTATTTACCTTTTTTATAGTTGGTTGTTTATCAGTGTTTTTTATCACTGGATGTATTGTTTGTGTATTGGATTTATTGAGTTTATTTAATTTAATTTTTACACTATGTAATTCTTCCTTAAATAAAGACATTTTCTTGTTAATTTCAGAAGAGATGTATAATTTAAGTTTTCCACTAAAATTTTCACTAATATTTTCCCTAATATTTTCCTGTAGATCTGCCAGGTTAAGGGGCTTAGGTTTAGTTTAGTTCAAAGACCAAGACCATTTTAGTAGTACACTGAAATACCTGCATTTACAGTTTAATACAAATTACTTTGGGGAAAACAGCACTTTCATCGGATGGTGTCAGTTTTTTCTGGAGATGAGGGTCGTCATTAGAGATCGGAAGGTAGCGAAAAATGACGTCAATTCCAGGATTGACGCTAGTGATGTGTTATCATGTAAATATGTCCGTGCATATACAGGGTGAGTTTTAAATGCGTAGTTATATTTTAACTCTCAATATATTTCGTCGTGTACAATTGATTGGCACTGTCAAAGAATTTTTTTGGGCAAAAAAAATCTTTAATTTCTGATAATTTTTTCGTCCTCCAGCCACTGACATTTTGATAGTCACTGGATAACTTTGTAAACGCCGTTCACAGAAATGACGTAACTGAAGGCAGTGTTGCTACTGCCAGAGTTCGTCATCACAATTATCCTATAATTGCATGCATGGCATGAATTGCAAATTTTGAATTTTTAAAAAAATTATTACCCTTTTGTCAGGGACATTTTGTGAGACGATATAGACTTATTTAATATCAGTGTAGACGCCGCACCCCACAAAGCAAAGCTGTCCTTATGGACATGCCGTCGTATTTGTGGCAAATCCTGGAGCATGGGTCCCCAACAAATTTACTGGATCTATATCACGGTCATCAAACCAATGATAACATACGGATCCATTGTTTGGTGGCCGAAAGGATCACAACGGACGGCCAAATCCAAACTCTCTGGACTGCAGAGATTAGCATACATGACCGTAACGGGAGCAATTAGCACCACACCGTCAGCTGCAATGGAAATCCTCCTGGATTTACCCCTCTTCATATATATCTGGAGAGAGAGGCCAGGTGGGCAACCTACAGACTGCAACAAGCGGCCATTAACATGCCGCAGACTAGTATCATGGAGCGAAACAGGTTGCTGGATGACATAGAGAATCACAGCATCCTGGGAATGCCCTCGGATACTATGCCTACCATGACCAACTATAAGCTAACCTTCAACATCCTTTCTCCAGAAAGAGATGACTGGGATCAGAATAAAGCCGACCTACTGAAGGCAGACAGTTGTTGGTTTATAGACGGCTCCAAAACTCCCGAGGAGACAGGAGCCGGAGTACATAACTACAGACCAAGGGTGAGGATATTCTCAAGTCTAGGTGCTCATGCAACTGTTTTTCAATCTGAGGTTCATGCCATTGAACTGTGTGTACGAAGGCTGGAATATAAGCATCTTACACGCAGATCAATAAAAATGTTCTCAGATAGCCAAGCAGCTATAAAAGCTCTTGGCTCCTACCGGTGTAACTCCAAAACGGTATGGAATTGTCAGAAAGGTCTAAATCATTTGAGCAAAAACAACAAAGTGACTCTGGTCTGCATACCCGACCACTCTGGTATGGAAGGTAACGAAATAGCGGACTCCTTAGCCAGAGAAGGAGCGGAATCATGATTCATCGGACCAGAACTAATGGCATATCCTCAAGTACTGCCAAGATGGCTACCTCAACCTGGGCTGAAAGGAAATTTCTCCAGTATTGGCAAGAGTTACCAGGATTAGTTCATTCGAAGGCGTTTATAAAATACCCTTTGAAATCAAGAGCTAAGAGAATTTCAGAGTTAAACAGGGTAAACCTGAAAACTCTAACAGGCCTATACACCGGGCACTGCCGACTAAACTAGCATCTGCATAAACTCGGACTAGCGGAAAACGCCGAGTGCCGTTTATGCCTGGAGGATGATGAGAAAGCAGACCACATCTTATGCACCTGCCCCGCTGTGGAGAGAATCCGATTCTCAATATTTGGCAAAGGGCAACTGCTGCCAGAGGATCTGGACACATTCTCGCCCAATAAAGTTATCAGTTTCATTAAGGAACTGAACTTATTGGATGAAATATAATTAGGCGTGAGCCACAATAGGCCTGCTGATGGCCGCAGTGGAGGGTCTACTGAGACCCACTCACAACAAACCTAACCTAACCTAAGACGCCGCGCGCCGCACCAAAACAAATTTAATAGTTTATAAAACATTGAGCTCTTTTTAAGAAAGCATGATATCTGTACACACTGGCCGAAAATAAGAAATAAACTTCAAGACGGCCAAGGCGCGATTGATTAGTCCTTTGTGGAAAGCGACACTTGTCACTTGTAGCTTGCTCTTAAAATAAAGGTGTTAAAAGTATATGTTTATCTATTTTTCCTTGTAAAATTAGGTAATCCTGACACTTTTTTTTATAAATAAACAGAACTCGTCCCGTAAGCACCAAATATTAAAAATATGCAATACTTTTTCTGTGTATTTGAAATTATTATTATTGTCTCTAATTTATAGTTTAAGTTTAATATGGTTCATTTCTAAAAATGAATCAAAGTTGAAAATAATCATTTTAAAAAAGACGCATTTACTCTAAAAGAACGAAAACGCAGATTTGTTTACTTACCTAATACAACAATTACTACATGAATATATCGTATGGGCTTGAGGTTTGGATAGCATTCCATAGCCATTTTGTTTGTCTAGCATTTTCATCTACTTGAAAATATGCCTTTAACATATCCAGCATTAAAATAATAAAATTAGTCGCTATGGTTAATCACTAATTTTCACAAAATGAACCACCAAAGGAACAAATTATAAATAATAAACTTCGCTAACATTGTAATTCAAAACTTCGAATCACAAATTTAATCACCAAAAATTACAAATAACGGTATTAAACACATTTTTGTAAATTATAATGCAGACAGGTACGCGAACACTCGCGAACTATTAATAACATCGGTTTTTACATGGGGTGTAGTGGCCAGATGTGTGAGATTTTCACATAGGTTATAAATTTTATTATAAATAAATCATGACGCTTTTCAAAAAATTTCTATTGACCTAACTGATCGTTAATTTAGCTAACTGAGCATAGAAAAAACAGGTCTTACCATCGCAACAGAAACAACAGAAAACAGCAAAAGACTATTATTTATTTGGGCTTGCACAACTAGCGCTGTTTACGCGAGGTTCCGATTTATAAGAATCCTACGTACACGGTATAAAATTTAATTCAGTTTACTCTTTTTTAATGGAAGAACTGACCGAGGTCAGGGCTGACGACCTAAATTTAACTTTTTTATCAAATTTTGCAAATATTGGTGTAAAATGGTAGAAAGTTTTAAATAATAGTTTTATTATTTAAAAAAAAGTGCAGGTACACAAGGAAAATAATGGTATAAATACCATGAAAATGGTATGTCTGGCAACACTGATTAGGTGCGTGGTTAGATGTGTGAAGATCATAGGTTACATATGCGACGTTAATATCGCAGTTCACGTTATGGCATGGTTGTATATGCCACCCAAACGGCTTTTTATCAAGAAAAAATTGATCTTTTTTATAAAAAATGACGTATACTATGCTCCTAACCATCCAGAGTATTATGGAGGAATAAAATGCAAACTGTTGGGTATGACCAGTGTAAAAAGTGACAGAAGTGTGTGAAAATACTGCAAATTATTTTCCATCACCTGATATTGTGTTGCACCTTCAGTGTTTTACTATTAGAGGCCAATTAAAATAGTAGAGAGCTGATTTATTCCTTAAACACCTACACATTTCAAATTATTGTAATAGCAGAGGGTAAGTACCTACTTCTTAAAAGTAATAATCCTTTTATAAACATTGAAAAAATGAGATGGGAACATTAAATTCCTCTCGAGATTCCCTAAAAAGTTTACTGTTTATTGGAAAATTTAGTTTTAGTTGTACATTCCATATGAAACGCTTAAAAATAAATGTTGATTGGTGCAATAAAAAGTCAAAATTATACATTTCTCACATTGAAAGGTATTTCAAAATGTTTAAAAATTATTTCAAGTGGAGCAATTAATCGTTTAAGTAGCTGATTATTTCATCCAATGTTATTATAAATCTGGGAATGAACTTAATGCTAGGGCTCGGTTTTTCAATGGTGGGTTAGCTAAACTCACATTTTTAGAATTTGAATTTTTTTCAATTTTACATTTGTGTTGAAAGTGGCTATAGCAACAAATATTTTATGCTAAAGTAACTTTTAGTTGAAGTGGTTTGTATTAGAATCTCATCGATTTTTGTGAAAATATAATGCTAGGTAACCTTCAACTTATGTTAACTCGATTGTAAAATCGCGCCTAGGTGAGAGAATTGCATAAGATATGCGGCAATGTTGCTTCAGTCCATTACATCATTTTTGCTAAGATATAGAATGTTTCCAGTAACCAGCAGTTCCAAACAATTTCATCATATTTTTTTTGAAAGTCGATAACTCAGTTACACGTGGGATTTTAAAAAAATGTGTCAGAGGGTTTCTACAGATGTCAAGAATCGGTGGTTTAAATATACTACCACTCACCCTGTATGACGAAATATCTTACCTTCTGATTATTTTTGGCGAGTTTGGTAACATTCAAAGTTAATACGAATGGACTGAAAGTATTGATGAATGTAACACTAACACACCCATGTGTATATTTTTACTAGCGATCACAAGAGTAAAAGTATATTACTAGTATTAATTCACACACTAAAACATTTGACACCTTCCAACAGCAATCATTGGTGGTTTCATTCACGTTAATCCAAACATATTTGTTATTCAGATCAGAATTTTTTTTTTGTTTAATACTGTCACATCTCCATGATAAATATTTTTTTTCCTAGTGTCGTTTCCGTTAAATTGCAACTCTGGTAAATCACTAATCCACAAGTTCACTTTATCCACTGAAGGAATTGAACAAGGCATTTAAAAAAAATAACCTCTGTTGTCTTTAATTTCGCACTGAACTACAATTAATATATTTTAAAATATTATATTAATTGTAGTTCTCTGAGAATGGTGTAATAAACCGAAACGTTAGAAAAAATAATAAAATTAGTTATATCTGACCGAAATCCCCAAAAAAAACTATCAGATATTATTTGATATTAATGGGCAAGAAAAGAAAAAATATATATCGATGGCTTAAGTGCAAAACGTCGTAATCCACAGAAATTTGAAAAAATTGGTTTTGGCGTAAATAGATTTGTACGCTGTTTCTGCATATTGTTACGTGTTTGCTATCCACACAAACACCTATACTCGTAGATTCGTTGATTGAAAGTCCAGGTAACACTTACTCACTACTTTATTTACTAATTAAAATTAACAACAATAGATTAATTACTATCTTAACTATAATCACACTTGAACACTTATATGTCTCTTTCTTATTTCTTCTTTACTCGTTCACGTTCAACTTAAGATTAAGTCTCGGCCCACCGTGCGTCGTATTTATACATCCATTCACCCGGTCTAGAGCAGTCCAGAATATTCCCGGCCGTTCCCATACAATTCCAGTCTCATCTAACCAGTCTACACAGTCCAGTGGCGTAACAATATTCTATTAGAATATCTCATGCCACAGACTCCCATAGAATCTGTTTTACGTGCCAAAACAAAACGACGTATCAACAACAGTTGATAACCAAACTGTTAAAACGTCGTATTCCACAGTTCGTCATTATAAATAAGTGAATGACCATGTTTATCGTGCAGCTCTCTTGAAAACAGAATTTTTAATTACACTAGGTAAGTAGGTACTTTATTATGATGTTTTAATTTGGTGTTGACTTTGTTTTACCCTGTGAAATAACTGTATTTTTAAGTGACATGATGAAAAATCCCTCCCCTGTGGAATACGACATTTTGAAGGTCTCTCTATGTCATATTTATTTTGGCATACGACATTTTTTACTTTACTAAAGTTATGAGTACCACCTTGTTCTTATTTAAATAACAGGGTGTTTTTTGATTTTATTAAGTAAATTAAATGACATATTGGTGGGAAATAAAAGAATCTATAGATTACACTTTGCATTTCAGGATGTCTGGCCGAACTGCGAAAATTTTAGCTCTTGCTTATGCCAACGAAAGCAAAAAAGAAAGTGAAAGTTTCATATCCGATACGACTCTAATACAGCCTTCTCTTCAATAATTTATTTTTGGTACACCTATTTATTATTGACGAAAATCTTTTAGAAAATGTTCAATTCCAATAGTTTTTGATAACCAGTGCTTTGATATTACGGCTGACGTGTCACTTCAAATATACAATAAAAGTCCTTTGCAACCGACTAAGCAGGAAGTGAATAAAGATAAGAATATCGAAAATGAGTCTTTTTTAGAAGATGGCATAGACATCATAATACCAAATCTAAGTGCAGAAAATTTCGAGAAAGATATAAGAACCAAATGAATCATAAAATAAAGAAGCAGAAAAAGATAATAATGAAATAGAAGAAGTGTTCAGTTTAAAAGAAGGTGAGACCATTTCTGATCACAGCAAAAGTACAGAAAAAAATAACTGAAGCACAGGCAGTTAGATTTTGTTCTCGAAAATGTAACAACAAAGAAAGAAACTGACTGACGTAGAAAGTAAATCCGATGATGAAGAGAACAAACCAAGTGAGTCTGATATTAGCGAAAGTGATGAAATTTCACAATTAGATGAAACGGCAAAGGAACTATTATCAGATAAATCGGTAAAAAGAAAACGTAAAAGTGACACAACAAAATGGAACAGAATGAAAAATAAGAAACTAAGAATGGAGGGAAAGGAATATAATTATGTCTTGAAGAACGATAATGGAGATTTTATTAAATGGTCTTGTAGAAAATTAGGACATGTTGGTGAACGTAACTCCATTGGAGTCATGCAAGAATGTGATGAAACTAAAAGAAAGGAAATTTTCAATATGTTTTGGAAATTAAATTGGGAGAACAAGAAAAATTATGTTAGATCCCTTGTGAAATATGAGGAAAAGAAGAGGTGCTACATAAAAGGCGATTCTAGAAGAAAAGGAACATTCTATTACCACCTGCAGATGGAAAATGATAAAGTTAAAGTGTGCAAAAAGATGTTCCTTACAACACTGAGAATGAAAGAAAAATGAATAAGAGATTGGATAACTAACCCAACCATCCATGGGATTCCAAAACAAAAAGAGACAAAAAGAAAGCAGACTTGTAAGCAGGAAAACGATAAAATAAGAAAAATATTAATGACAAACTTTATCACCTCAGCTCCCAAATTACCTTCACATTATTGCAGAGTAGACACAAAAAAGTTATATCTGGAAGAAAATTTTAAAACCAAAACTGAATTATACGATCTGTATAAAAAATATTGTGAAGAGCAAGAGAGTCTGCCACTTTCTATTTGTTCCTTTATGACCACCTTCAATGAAATGAATATTTCAATTCACGTTCCAAAGAAAGATCAGTGCGATTTGTGCTGCTCTTTCAAAGTAGGAAAAGTATCAGAAGAGGAATATAGAAGTCATATAGATAAAAAAGATCAAGCAAGAAATGAGAAGAAAAAGAGATAAGGAAGCTGCAATAAAAGGAGAATGTTACCTGTTCACCATGGATGTTCAGGCAGTTAAGCTTTGCTCAATGCTATATGCCAGCAAACTTTATTTTAAATCCAAGCTTCAGGTTCACAACTTTTCAGTTTATGACTTATGCACTAAGGTGGAGCGAAAATTTTTTTTTGTTCAATCAAAACACACTATATGTTAAAAGTTGTCTATAGTAATAGTATATGACTTGTGATTTTTTTCAAAAATTTTTGGAGGTCATCCCCGCAAGGGTTCTGAAATTTGTAAAAAAAAATGCAATAATTATTTTTTTTAAGATGACCAGTGAACTATTAATATGTAGTAATTACGTGCTCGGTCCCGGAACACGCGTTTTTAAAAACAAACGCACAATTGAAAATTTACACAGAGGACTTTTATTAACAAAAATATCGAATTTTAACTAAGTTTAAATAATGACATTAACAATTGTTGCTGACACAGGTTTCCTAGAACATCAGCCTTATCTTCTTTCTTGGTCATGTAACTCCTCCATCCTTAAGATGAAGTTTTGGGGGTGAACAAAAATGAGGGTTGACTTCTTTTCCCAAGTTCCATGTCTCCTAGAGTTTCCATATTTTTTTACTGCTCTAGTACAACAATTTTTCTTCTTTGCATATCTAAAAACTAGTACTAATATGCCAATAATGACAATAAAATATATTGGGGTTGTCCAATAATAGTGTTCTGCATTGCTCACGTTAATTTTATTAATTAAAAGTTCCTTTTGATTGTTTTTTAGTGTGATTAAATGGTCTGGACCAATATGATTTAATTCAAGCTTTTCATATGTAATATTTTGTTTGACAGCTTGGATTTTAATTTCTGGCAAAAGCAAAGGTTGACTTTTGTTTTGTTCCTTTTTCGTTTATAAATTTATTATTGTCGAACTCGAATGAACATCCCAATCGTAAAGTTATTAGATAAGTTGCTTTGAGATTTATAAGATCTATTTTATTACAGTTAATTTGAATTTTATTTTCTTGTGGTGATATTAACAAATAATGCATTGCATTTATTTTTTCCTTTATATTGGATTTAAGTGAAATGTGTGTCAATTGACAGTTTACTTGATTGCCTAAGTTTAATATTGAGGTTATGTAATCTTCTTGCTCATTTAATTGATTGATTTGTGGTTCTGAACAATAATAATTTGGATTTAAATGTTGATATTGATATAAATCTTTGTATGCAAGGTATGGTTTCTTCGGAATTATTGTTGTTAAGTTTGGAGTGGGTATAAGATAAAGATGGTAGTAATTAAAAGGATAAGGGCTTACAATAGGTATGCTTAACACAAAAACAAGTCTGTAACTAGAGTAATAAGATTTTACATCAATCAAATTGTAATAATTAAAGAGATCAATCTCTTTTGTATACATTAATTGATCTGAATGATATAATTTTTGGAGTTTATTGATTATTGTTTTCATTTCATCTAGTTTTAAAATACTTCGATGTAAAGTACCTAACTTAGAGAAGGTTATAGCATTTTCTAAATCGGTTAGGAATAATATTAGCGAATTTAAATTGTCACTGACTTGATCAAGTACATCCCTAACTTTTTGATATTGTGAAAACTTAAAATTTAGCTTACTACCAGTTGTATAACATTTATTCTTTGTGAAATTACATCTTGATTATGTTGGATTAATTCAAGTGTCTCGTTATAGTTATCTAATAAATTTATGTTTAAAGAAACTTGTTTATTAAAAGAGTTAATTATATTGTCTTGGTTACTTTGTAATTGTTCGATGGGTTCGTCATAGCGTTTAGCATCTTCTTGGTCTAAGTTACCTGATATAAATTTAACTACACTTCCTAAGGCATATATTAAAATTCTTTTTGTTCTAATATTTTCGAATGGGTAAACTGAGACGAATTTTTGTTTTGCTTAATTGATTTGAAATAATATATGTTGTTTAAAATTTGAAAGTGAATACATAAATGGAAAACATAAGTCCTCTTTTATTGCTATTTCTATATCACTGAAATGATTAATAATTATATTTATTTGTTCCTTAATTGGTTTTAAATTAAAATAATGAATAAATTCGTGTGTCGAATCTTTAAGTTTGGCTTGTCCTAAGTGAATAGGTAAATAGTCCTGGATTTGTTTCGCGGGAGTCAATTGTTAATTCCTGAGCATGAAGGTTTAGGTTCATTGTCAGTAGGAGTAAAAATGTTGTCACTTCGAGCATTGTCCTTTGGTGATGGATCCTGTGAAGGTTTTGATTTAAGAAGTCTAGGTATTTTTAATTGTTTATGAAACTGACTTTTGTATGTAAATACTTTATTTTTTGATTGATTCAAAGCAGTCTCTCTTATAACGCGGGGCTGTTTTGTTCCGTTGTGACTTTTTGACAAAAATAGGATTTGATATTTTAATATCTGGTGGTTCTTCTTTAGTTAAGTTACGTTTTTCGATAGTATGTTGTTTATTAGCTAATACTTGCTCATGAATTTGTTCATACCTTAAATTTAATTTTTTGTGTTGTAAAACATAATGTGTTAGAAAATCTTTATTTAATTTCACGTTAAAAGGGTCATTTACCTCTAAATGTCCTATTATTATGTTACGGTTTCATTTTTGTTACCGAATGAATCGAGTTATTATAACTTAACATGGCGTATGGTATAACATCACATAAAGGAATTTTTTTTTCAGCTTTTATTATTCTTACATGTTCAAGTAGGGTAGAATTAAATCGTTCGATTATTCCGTTACTATTCGGGTGTAGGGGCGTAGTATAATGAGTTTTAATTCCGTGTAAATCTGCAAAATCAGTTATTACCTCGTTCTTAAATTCAGTTCCGTTATCTGAAATAATTAGTTAGGTAAACCATGATGACTCATGAATGCAATTAAACATTGAATTACATTTACAGCTTGGGAACCGGTCAAGGCATAAGCTTGAGCGTATTTTGAAAACGAATCGATTAAAACAAGAAATTTTTTATTTTCTATGGTCAAAGTGTTCATGTGGATAATTTCGAATGGTCTTTCAGGGGTAGGTGTTAATTCTAATTTTGGGTTAATAGGGTTATGTTCGTATTTTGTAGTTTGACAAATTTCGCAACGATTGATATAATTTCTTGAATCAATGCGTAATGTTGGCCAAAAATATTGTCTTCTAAGTTCAGATTCTAGCTCATTAATTCCACGGTGTACAGTAGCGATTTCATCATAGAGTTTAATTAAATCTATTTGCTCTTTTTCGGAAAATACGTCTTTTCATACCTTAGTACATTTAATCAACTTAAACGCGGAATTTTTAAACGTATCTTTAACAGCATTACATAACGTGGAGTATAACTGTTCGTTTTCTATGTAGAAAGCGTAAGTTTTACCTGGTACACAATAATCTTTTAATAAGTTAATAAACTGTTCTTTAGTATTTGTTGTTGTAAAATAACATTGCCATTTTTGTTTGTTAGGGAAATTATCTAGTCGAGAAAATCTTTCATTCATATCCAAATCTAATTCATTTATAAAAATTTGATTGTTAAAATAATTGATAGGTTTCTCTGAAATTTTTATTATTTGAATTGGGTTTTCCCTAGTTGTATGTACTGTTATGTCGTCTGAGTCAGGTTCGATAATTTGTATGTCCTCGTTTTCGTCAATATTATTAATCATAGATTGATTATCTAGGTCGATTTTAGAATCAGAATTTGTTTTCATTTGAGTCAAAATTATTAGTTGTAGATTGGTTCTCTGGAGTATCGATTGGGTGAATTTCTATTCTTGACAGCGCGTCTGCATTTGTGTTTGTCTTTCCCTTTTTATACGCGATCTCGTAGTCGTACTCTTCTAATTTCAGTCTCCAGCGTACAAGACATGACAAGGGTTTCTTAAGAGGAAACAACCACTGGAGAGGTTTGTAGTCGGTAACGATTTTAAATTTTCTCCCAAATAGGTAGGGCCTGAAGTATTTAACGGCATGGACCGCCCCGAGCAATACTTTTTCGAAACGGAGTAGTTTATTTCGGCATTATTCAACGTCCTTGAGGCATAGGCAATCGGTTTGTCCGACCCAATAGCTCCTTGCGAAAGAATGGCACCTATCGCGAAATTCGACGCGTTCGTGGTAACGACGAAAGGTTTATCGAAATCCGGGTACTGTAAAAGGGGGTTGTTCGTCAAAATATTTTTGCAAGTTTAAAATGATTGTAAAAATTTTTCGTCATGTATTATTTTGGCTCCTTTTTTAAGGCAAATGGTTTAGTTATTTTTGCGAAATCTTCGATAAATTTTCGGTAATACCCGATAAGTCCTAAGAAGGATTTAATTTCCTTAGGCGTTTTCGGTATACGGAATTTATGTATCGCGTTTACTTTGTCAGGGTTTGGCTTGATGCCATGTGATGTTATAATGTGTCCTAAGAATTTTACGTCTTTCTGTAAGAACTATGACTTGTCCAGTTGTATTTTCAAATTTTTCTCTCTAAGTCTCTGAAATATGTTACGAAGGTTATCGATGTGTTCGGATAAAGAGGTTGAGAATATGATTATATCGTCCATGTATACAAGGCAGATGTGACCTTGTAAATCTTTGAGAACATCATCCATAGCTCGCTGAAATGTGGAGGGCGCATTTGAAAGCCCAAACGGCATCCTAAGATATTCATAGTGTCCATGCTTCACGCTAAAAGCGGTCTTGGGTATATCTTCTGGGCTCATCTCAATTTGATGGAAACCAGAAGCGAGGTCCAGCGCCGTAAAATATTCACTTCATCCTAATTTGTCGAGAATATCAGAAATATTCGGCAATGGGTAGCGGTCATCTATCGTCTTCTCATTGAGCTTGCGATAGTCCACCACAATGCGCCACTTCTGCTTTCCGGAGGCATCTTGTTTTTTAGGCACAATCCAAATTGGTGAACTCCAGGGTGAATTGGAGGGTTGAGTAATTCCATCGCTTAATTTTTGATATTTGTTTCTCGGTTTATGTATATATGGATAACGATAAGTTTTAGAGTGCACTGGTATTTCATCGGTAGTATTAATTTTATGTTTGACTTGAGTGGTAAATGTAAGTTTGATATCTTCATAAAAGAATATATCTTTGTAATTTTTATAAAGTTGAGTAATTGAATTTTTCTCCACAAGGTTCATATGGTTGGTACGTAAAAAGAGATGTTATTTTGGTTTTATCAATATCTTGGTCATAAGTTTGAAAATTTTAATTATAAAATTCGTATTAATTTTTAAAATTTTGTAAAGGTATCGCATCTAAAGGTTCGCGAATTCGTATAGTAATGTCGTGGTCAGTAGGGTTTGTGACCTTAGTAAATGCTAAATTATTTTCCGCCCATTTTATTATTTCGGGCAAATAACAACCATAAATTTCCTGTGATTGGATAAACATATCACCTTCCGATATTTTTACAGGAACCTGTATTTGTGTGATAGAATTAGATTTTATGTTATAACAGTAATCTTGTAAGATTGATGATTCTCGATATTTAATTGGAATTTCGGCATTGGCAGTGTATATTTTAGAGTTTTTAAAATCAACTTGCATACCTAGTTTAGAAATAATATCGAATCCTATTAAACCGTTAAAATATTCGTGAAATTTAAAAAGATAAAATTTTATATCATTATTTTCATTAAACTCTGCAAAGAAAGGAATATCGGCACAACTATTTAATCGATGTTCTATAAAAGCTGTTGAAATTGTAAATTTTTCGTTATAAATTTTATTAGCAAAATATTTTTCAGCTATTAGCGGATCTAATAGTGATTTGGTCGCACCTGTGTCTAAAAGTAATTTTAAAAGTGGTTGCTTAATTTCTATATACGGTAGTTGTTTTGTGTCTTGAAACGAATTATATTCTACTATGTTTCCTCCATAACCGGTTGGGTCGAACAAAAATTTACAATGTCGGTCGTGTTCGTCTGTTCATCTAATTGATCAAAATTTTGTGAGCTACAAACAGTATCGAAAAGATTATTAAAATCTTGTTCGTCATAGTAAAGCTCTTGAGTAGAATAATTATTACTATCTCCTCCCTTTCTTTTTTTTCCTTTTTAAAATTTGTGCGTTAGTGGGATATCTTTGTGGTGGTAAATTTCTAGGTTGGACATTTACTGGTCCTCTAGGAAATTGTGAATTAGATGGAAAAGAATATTGTTGTTGAAATGGTATTCTATTAGGTAAAATTTGTCTATACTGATTTGAAAAATTTGGTGGCGGGTTTCTAAAGTTTGGTTTTATATTTTGAAATTGATTACTTTGATTATTTTGTCTCGACATGTATCGAATGTTAGCATCTTCAGTGAGATGCTTAAGCGCTTCTGCTAAATTTAAGGGTTTTAATGAGCGTATCATTGATTGAACTGGTTCCTTTAAGCCAACAATTAAGGTGCGTAATGCTTGGCTGGCATACGTAAGAATTTTATTTTGATTTATTGCCATTTTATGTTTGTACAAATTAATATAATTCGTTAAATAATTTAGAGTTGAAATTACACGATAATAGAAAGTAACAGGGTTCTCGTTAGGTTTTTGTCGGGTTTGTATTAAATCTGACAGTAACGCATTTTTATCGCGTTGGTCTCCGAAATTATTTAATAAGATAGTTCTAATTTGTTCCCACGTATTTGCGCCTGAAATTGAAATTATTTCTTCCGCACGGCCTTTTAGTTTTGAAATAACACAGTTAAATTGTAACGATTTCTTAAAGAATCTACATTATTTTTGTCCCAATATTGTTCTAAAATTTCGTCTGCTAGTGAAATAAATCTATACAATTTATGGGGAGTTCCGTCAAAATCTGGAATTAGGTCCAGTGGACGAATTTCTATATTTGGTTGTAACATCGCAGATGCTGAACTTGTCGATTGTGTCATTTTCGATATTTAATAATTCATAGAAATAGATTTAAATTTTTAAATTAGATATAGATGTAACGATCTCGTCAATTTTTTATATAATTTTTTTTAACAAGGTTAAATATATATTATATATATATATATATATATATATATATATATATATATATATATATATATATATATATATATATTATATCACTCAAAATAATGACGATTTAAGAAATTAATTCTACTATTATTGCAGTCAAGATAGTATTTATTTTCTTTATGCTTAATAATAAAATAAGGTTAAATTTTATTGACAATTTGCAATAATTGGTAAATTTAATTTGTTGTTGTTGTTGCTGTTTTTTTTTAATATATAGATTTTTATTATTATATATTTTCATATACTAGTATACTAATAAAATACTAAAATAAACCAAGTTAAATAAGATCAAGTAAATGCAAAAGTTTTAAATCAGATTTAAATGATTTTACTCTTAATATTCATTTAGATATTTCTTTGTAATAAACATAGAATAAAATATAAATATAAAATGTATAATAATATAATAATTATTATAATATGTAAAATTTTAATTAAAATTAAAATCAATACATATCATTTATATAAAGTAATATGAATTATTTCTTTCTTACTAGAAATTTTTCTCAATAATTATTACTCTTTAATAGTTTCAATATTTTTAAAAATTTTCCTATACTAAATTATTTAAACTTTTGACTTGTTTCTTATGCGCAGAAAATGAGTCAAGGAAAAGAAGGAAACAAAGACTTACATTCAACGCAGTCCTAGATGCTCGTTCTTTCCAAAATTCGATGATTTCTGTCGTTACTGAGGCAGATTTGGTAAATACAGGTAGCCTGATCTGCTCGATAGACCATCGTAGCCTGCCCTGTATTCTCTGCACTTTGCTCAGTTTCCTGAAAATCCTCTTGAAATTTTCGGTTGTTTCTTGAAGTTCTGAAGAATACGATTATCTTATGCACAGACAATCTAGAAACATCCCATCCTCGTCGCCAATTACGTGCTCGGTCCTGGCACACGTGTTTTTAAAAACAAACGCACAATTAAAAATTTACATAGAGGACTTTTATTAACAAAAAATATCGAATTTTAACTAAGTTTAAATAATGACATTAATAATTTCATGTACAATAAATCTCGTATTTACCACACGAAGTGAGATTATTAAGTGATGTATAATTATACATCTTTGGTACAGCTCCGGGCGTTGTTGCTGACACAGGTTTCCTAGAACATCAGCCTTATCTTCTTTCTTGGTCATGTAACTTAGTATTAGTCGTAAAAAATATGCTAGAACACCATAAAATCATTCTAACCACTCTATTTGGATTTATAATTAAGAAACAGATAACTTTAAGTATTTATGTTTTAATTTGCGCGCGTAAATATCTGAATTATTATACACTCCCACTCCTGCTGTTCATATGTTTTCGGGCTAGGCACGGATCGTCCAGTCAGTCAATCAGTCTATTATCAGCAGTTAGCATGACATAAAGCTTGATTAGTTATTGTTTTAGTGCAGTAAAAATGTCTGTAACACGGAATAAAACGAACTGTGTTATATTCGGGAGTTCTGTCGTGTTAAGTGCAGGTAGCACAATGTTGCCGACACGCGAACAAGTGCTAAGATACTATAATTTTATAAGACTACAAAAACAAAGTGAGGGTCAACACAAACCTAGGGTTGGCGAAATTTATAACGAAATGGCCATTACATGGAGATATGGAATAAAGCTTTTTCTTCCAGTAGTGCATCGTGTAACAATCATAAACCAGATCCGAAAAGAGCACGAAAAGCTTAACAATATCCTGAAATCATACTGCAAGACACATAAAGAAACCGCCAGTTTTAAGAATAAAGTGACGAAACTTAAAGAAGATGCAAGCCACCTATTTGATATACGTCTTGTAAATGCAAAATCTTTGCAGTGTCATTGCGAAAAATCACACAGTTTCCCAAATTGAAAGGCCATTCCTAATGGATTAACGATCCACAAGAGTTATGGCAATGAGATCTATTGATCGCCTCACGACCCAAAAAAAATTGAAAAGAAATTTGCGAGAAAATCTCGAGAATCCAACTAGCTTCAAACTGACAAATTTGCGATAGGAGCACAGGCTTCAAGTTCAGTTATACGGTGTATCTTCGAATCCTACCGTCAATTTCATCTGAAAGCTTTTTTTCATAAAATGAAAAAAGAACCCCAAACAAGACTAAAACTTACAACCTTTGTCCAAATTTGCGATAGGTATGGCATTGCAGACAAATCAGCTGCTGCCCTCGCTTAAGCCTTAATGCACGATCCAGAACGAGAAGTTCCTGAAAATGTGGCACAAGTTGTAGATAGGAGTAAGGTATGTCGAGATCTGAAAAAAATGCGCCTGAACCTGCAAGAGAAAGATGCGTCCGAAGAATTATTGCTGAAAGGACTTTATTTTGATGGTAGGAGAGATAAACCATTTGCATGACTAAACCAGATGGTGGAAGCATTAGACGGACATTGATTACAGAAGAAGATATTTCAATCATTAATGAACCGGGTTCCAGTTATCTAGGGCATGTCTCACCTTTATTTGGCTCAGCCCAAGATATAAAAACCACTATATGTGCTATTTTAACAAAAAAAACATCGATACGTCAAAGATATTAGCAATCGGTTGTGATGGGACAGTTGTAAATACAGGACACCTCAGTGGTGTTATCTGCCATATAGAAAAGGAACTCGGAAGATATTTGCATTGGGTGGTGTGTCAACTTCACTGGAATGAACTTGCTCTGCGACATATTATAGAATATCTGGATCGAATGACATCTGGTCCACAAGGGTATTCTGGGTCCATAGGCAAAAGTTTGTCAAAATGTGAAAAGTTACCTGTGATAGAATATCATCTCATCGAATGTGTACTTCCAGAGGTTGACAGGCAACAACTTAGCACCGACCAAACATATCTTTTCGACCTATGCAAAGCTGTGAGTTCTGGGGAATTTCCAGCAAGTCTTGCAACACGAAGCCCTGGAACATTATCGCATGCAAGATGGCTTACAACTGCAAATAGAGTTCTTAAGCCCTACGTAAGTACAACTAATCCATCAGAGAATCTTCGAGAAATTGTTACATTTATTATTAGAGTTTACGCTCCTATGTGGTTCCACATTAAGATTAATCCCTCAATAAGGCATGCACCAAAAAATGTATGGCGTTCTATAAGTCTAAGCCGATACTTGAGAGACGATCTAAAGCAAATCGTGGATAATACGATTCAAAGGAATGGATTTTTTGCTTATCCAGAGAGTTTGTTAGTAGCAATGCTTGCAGATGATCGAAAACAGATACGAGAACTAGCGGCTTGTCGTATTTTATCATTAAGAACCAAGAAGGCCTTACAAAATGGAATAAGACAATTTATGATTCCCAAAATAAACTTCTTTGCACAAGACTATATAGACATAATTATTTGGCAGGATTGTGTTATAACTGAACCTACATCGACACAATATTTAACTGAAGACGAACTTAAGAGGGTTCTAAATGAGGATTCACCTGTAATTCCCCTTCTGTTTAACTTGCCTTGTCATACTCAGGCAGTAGAAAGGTGCGTAAAAGTTGTGACGGAAGCATCATTAGAAGTCTGTGGTGCTGTTGCCAGAGATGGTTTCATAAGGACAAGGCTTTTAGACAGAAAATTAATGCCAAACTTTAAAACAAAGCGCCAATATAAACCAAAATAATGAGGTAACTATAATATATGGATGGATATTTAGGAAGGGTGGAGGTGAAACACGACATGCAGATACCTCCACGTGGTGTGTTCTGGAGTTTCCAAAGGAAACTAGCGAAAAGCTGCATTGTTCATTATCATTTATTAAGTGTTGGACAATCAAGGTCATTGCGGGGAATGAAGATGAACTCCGAAATTAAAAAAAAAATCAAAAGCGTTCTACTCCTCAACAGGCAACCTGTAAAACATACTATTAACACATGAAAAAATTTTTCTTTAATTTTTTTTTAAATTTCAAGGTCATTGCAGGTAAAGATGAGGTCAAAAAATTTCTAAACAATTCTCTAATGATCTACTGCTACCTAGACAACTTATGCAACATAGTGCTAAATCGTCCGCCCAAAAAAACTGTTTTTCTTTATTTTCACTCCACCCTATTATGTACCCATCACTGCGTTAATTATTGTTGGAATGAAACAGAAGAAATTTTGTCTAACAAAAAAAAAGCATAATCGTGTACTCTGATGGTTATGGATATCAAAATGGGAACGTCGTTTTAGCAAATGCTCTTGTAAATTTTGCCGTAGAACATGGTGTGACTATTTTTCAAAAAATTTTGGAAAAGGGTCACACGCAGTTGGAGGTCGACTCTGCTCATGCATTGATCGAAAGAAAATTAAAAGGACGTGAGGTTCATCTACTTAGTCAATAACCCATTTTTATATGTGAAGGAAAAGCTCACCATTTGAAGTGCATTACCTTACTCATGACTTTTTTTATGAAATATGACGTAAAAGAAAGTTTTAGATACAATTCTATTCGTCCTGGTCGAAAAAAGATGATCCTACGGTTAACCACCTAAAGTGTTTCAAGTACACGAAAGACGGAATAATTAATTAAAAACGGACTACAATCAGGAAGACTTTTTACCACTACCCATTAGACAAAATCCCTCTTATGTGCCCTTAAAAAAACAACCTTTATACAAAAGTAGAATCCCAATTTCTAAGCAGAAATATAAACACTTTCAGGAGCTTACAGAAGTTCTACCAGCTGAAGTTACAGACTTTTATGATAATATTCCTTACTGTGAAAAATAACGTGAATAAACTTAATCTTATGTTTATTTTTTAAATAACCTAACGCATTAAATTTTGTTTGTAAGTAATTGTTTTTTATAGCTGCAAGCTGTCTAGTTACATGATAGAAACCTTTAATATTTTGTTCCCATTTTATAAAGAAAACAGATTTATTGCATAGTACATAAGCATATTTTATCATTTCATATTGTTTGTGAATCTTTCATTAGGTGTTTATAATATAATATTATATCTACGTAAGTTGTCTCTCGAATTTATCGCTACCTCCCGATCTTTAGTCATCAATAAAATATCTAATAACTAGATTATTCTCTACTTTTCTCAGACTGATTTCAGGTTTGCCATTATTCAGTACATTACTTTGTGTGGGTGTGAGATCAGCACATATAAATAGCCAGCCAGTGAGTGCCACTGCTCGAAACAGCACTTGCGTTTACCGGCGACTTTCCGTGTCTTCCATTGCTTTGTCTTTGAAACTATTGTCACAAGTCGCGTTTAGACTATGTCATAAAGCTCACTGGCATTTGTTTACTTATTGCTTATCTACTTCTGAGACTGTCGCCGAGCCAGGACTGGTGAATAGAATATCATGGGCAGTAAATTAAAACACCTTTACTCCACAAATCTTTACAACAAAAGAAAACAAATAAATGCAATAAAATTAAATTAGCTGAACACACAATGGTTGAACACCTGGGTTATTATAACCATTCACGTTATTTACAACTAGTCGGTTATTTCATGAATTCGTATGATTGACGAGTTACACAATTTCTTCAGATAACTTACCATTGACGATAACTGGGAACTCTGATTGGTCAAAAATTTAAAGATATTCTAAATTCCAATAAAGGTTATGTTTTGTTTCGAACATAGCTATACTAAAACATATTGCTATTGTTTCTAATGTTTGAGCAGACAATTTGATTTCCTTTGTATATGCATTAATAATAATAATATTTTGCTGATTGTGTTTTGAGTGTGTGATTTAAATTTTTTCAATTTGTTAATTGCAATAACAATACAATTTTATAGTTCAATATGTTTGTAAACCCCTGAGGAATAAGACACCTAAGATCTATACAGGGTTTTATTGTGCTTGTTTTTCCATAGTAAATATTAACTGATATAGTAAAAAAGAAAAATGAGCAGCATTAAAAAGTAATAAAGTTTATTAAGCATATCTATAGATAAATTGTATGAAGTATGACAAGCAAGTTTAGGACCAAAGAAAAAGACATACCTTTATGAGTTTTCCTAAATAATGGTAAACGTTAGTTTTTTCCAAAGAAAAGTTTATTAAGCATATCTATAGATAAATTGTATGAAGTATGACAAGCAAGTTTAGGACCAAAGAAAAAGACATACCTTTATGAGTTTTCCTAAATAATGGTAAACGTTAGTTTTTTCCAAAGAAAAAACTGTTTATTTTAAATTAATGTACCAGAGATGGTAAAATAATTCCAAGTAGCCAATGGCAGTAAGGGCTTATTAAACACACAAGTCCATCAATTCACTATTACTACACGGGAAATATAGACAATATATTTTATTCGCTTTTCAGATATCGACAAAATTTGCCATCACTGCCAATTTCCTAACTAATGGTATATTAATGGACAGATTTCAATAAATCTGGTTTTTAGATTAAAATGATTAAAATGAAAAGAATACAATTATCTTTTAATTTTTTTACATGGATGGACTAATAATCCAGCCATTAACTTCCAAGACGAATTAGAGAAGCACATACTGTACTATATTTTTTATAAATTTCAAAAAATATTAACTTATTTTAGGGATGAAAAATGAATGATTTCAAAACTCGGATTGAAATTAATACCTAATCGAATTAGAAATAGATTTTTTTTGTCCATCACAATGCATTTATATAACTGGCAGTTTTGCCATCAAATATTTATGTTGTTATTCTTGAGGCAGTGTTTATAAAAGCACAGTTTATCAACCTAATGAAAAAATAATTTTCGAATTTATTTGCCAGGAGGTGCTTCCATCTGCCCGTGTAATTGGTAACTATGGCTTAGTACACTCTTGCTGTATTACTAAAGTTTGCAAATTAGTTAATATTTGGCATACTATTTAATTAATGAATCAAGAATAGCAGTGGTGGGGCAGCGGACACTAACACTGGCTAGCTGTGACCTCGCCAACGGAGCTCGCTAAAGTGAATGCTAAACAAACAATAACAACATAACCTAAATATTTTTTAAATAAATTTAGATTGTTTAATTTTAAACCAAGTGTCAATTTTATTCAAATACGTATTATAATATAACGGGTCAAATAAAATACAATTTTAAAGGGAAGAGTGTACATTTTAACACATTTTATTACAGAATTTAAAATGATGACTTGTTGACAAGTTCAAAGTTATTCCGATTAATGAATGTTGATTACTACGTCCACTACCAATGTAAAGAGTCGATAAATAAAGCATTTAAGTAACATTAATCAGCATTAATTTTGCAAGGTAACATCTCTATGACGAATGATATGATTAGTGGATGCACATGGATTACATTACACGTGTAAAGAAAATACAAAAAGAGACCATGAATGAAATAAATATTCCGAAGTACCCAACAAAATGAAATCTAAATTTGGTATAAAGAGAATAGTGTAATGTAGTAATTGATGAAAGATTGAATCGTATCAATAATTTAAATTACTGAGACATGAAAACAGTACTGTATATAGTGAGAAAAATCTAAGAAATAGTTTGCATATTAGGTTTATAATATAATGTTACGCCACTGGACTGTGTAGACTGGTTAGATGAGACTGGAATTGTACGCTAACGACCGGGAATATTCTGGACTGCTCTAGATCGTGTGAATGATGTATAAATAAGACACACGGTGGGCTGACTCTCAATCTTAAGTTGAACGTGAAAGAGTAAAAAAGAAATAAGAAAGAGACTTATAAGTGTTCAAGTATGATTATAGTTAAGACAGTAATTAATCTATTGTTGTTAATTGTTAATTAGTAAATAAAGTAGTGATTAAGTATTACCTGGACTTTCAATCAACGAATCTACGAGTAGAGGTGTTTGTGTGGATAGCAAACACGTAACAATTTGGTGTCGGAAGTGGATTGGAAGAGAAATTTCTGGAATATTCGAAAAGGTTCTACAGTGTTCTTCTCAGAAATTAGTGGTAACACGGAGAATTAAGCTACTGGACAGTGTTTGGAGGACTATTTCAGGACTGAATAGTGACTTTAAAGTGGATTTTCGAGAAGTTTCTAGAACATTCGATTTAGAAATTGCTGCAAATACGCGAGTGCCGCTGTTGTGGACTGAGAAAAAAGATTATTAGTGCAAATTCGGTAAAATTCTAGAACATTCTATTTGGGAACTGTAGGAGATACCTGAATTGTGTCGACGAGAACGTGTTATAGACTCAAAACAAGACTTATTAGTGATATTTCGTGAAAATTCTATTGTACAATTAGTGGATATAAGTGAATTTTGGCAGCACAAAAGTAACATAAACTCTAAATAAGACTTTTTAGTGTTGTTTCGAGATTTTTCTGGTACATTCCATTATTCAAATAGACGTGATAGATACATTTTATGGACATTATACTGTAGTCAACTTTATTTTGAACTGATTTACGTGTCGTGAGTTAATGCCAACACCAAGAAGCATGGCGGAGAAACAAACACAAGACTTACTTGCAGCATTGGTGCAACAAATGGAAGAACAGAAAAGAGAACGCCAGGAAGAATTAAGAATGATTATGGAAGATCAAGAGAGAAAACGACAAGAAGAAAAAGAAGAACAAGAGAGAAGACAAGAAGAAAAAGAAGAACATGAGAGAAGACGACAAGAAGAAAAAGAAGAACAAGAGAGAAGATGACAGGAAGAAAAGAAACAGCAAAGAAAGGAACGCCAGGAAGAATTAAGACAAATTATGGAGGGACATCATCAAGTCATGCTCTCGGTCACTGAACAATTGAAGGAAGATGTACAGGCTGAAGTTATGGAAGTTAAAGTAGTTAGTGAAGTTAGGGGAGAAATAACTGAAGTTAAGGAAGAAGTAGCCCGACTCAAACAACAATTAAGAGAGAAGGGTGGCCAGTTAGTACTGTTGTCAGGTACTAGGTTACAACCACCTTCCTTCGACGGTCAAAGTTCATGGTCAACTTATAAGAGACAATTTGAGGCAGCTGCACGTTCAAATAACTGGAACGATGAGGAAAAAGTAACAGCATTGGTATTAGCACTAAGGGGCCAAGCATTAGACCTGCTCCAAACAATTCCTGCCGCACAGCAACAAAACTTTAGCATTTTGGAGGCGGCGTTAGAACTAAGATATGGCGACCAACATCTCGCCCAAGTATATCAGGCTCAGCTCAGATCACGCAGACAACGAGGTGGAGAAAGCCTCCAGGAGTTCGAGGCTGCGGTAGAGAGATTAGCTTATCTAGCCTATCCTGATGCACCAATGGAGTTTCAACAACAGTTAGAAATTGGTACATTTATTGATGGAGTAAGGGACCAGGAAGTTAGGCGAATTCTTAAGTTGGCCAGGCATAAGCTTAGTAGTGAGGCTTTAGTACATGCACTGGAGATTGAGGCTGCCTATAAGGATACCACACAATCAAATCAGAGAGTACGAGCTGTGAGTGTGGAGGAAGACAAGCCAGACAACACAACACAAAACCTGATATCTGATCTACACAAGATGATGACCCAACTACTGACAAAATCGAACTCCCAGCAGAGACAAGACCAACAACAAAGTAGTGGGAAGCCGAATGGAGGCATCCGTTGTTATAGGTGTGGCAAATTGGGCCATATTAAGAGGAACTGTCATGAGCTCAACATTCAAGATCCGAGGCAAAACCAACAACAAAGTAGTGGGAGGCCGAATGGAGGCATCCGTTGTTATAAGTGTGACAAATTGGGCCATATCAAGATGAACTGTCATGAGCTCAACATTCAAGATCCGAGACAAAACCAACAGCAAAGTAGTGGGAGACAGAGTAGGAGGCATGCGCTGTTATAAGTGTGGCAGAGAGGGCTATATTCAGAGTAACTGTCGTCAACGCAACCCAGAGGGGGTCGCAGTAATGGAGAAGCCGCAGGAAAACTGGCGAGCTGGAGCTTCGCAGAATGTGGCACATGGCCTTTCCAAAAGACCGTGTCAGGAAAACTGCAAGCCTTGCCACCGTGAGGAAAAACAGCGCAAGGTACAAATAATAAAAACCGTTAAGACTGATGTTCCGGATTATTGGACAAAAGAGTCGTTAAGGGAAGCGCAGTTAAACGATAAGGAAACTGGTGCTGTTCTGAAATGGAAAGAATGAGGAACCCGGCCCGATTGGAAGGACATTTCAAATAAATCAGTGGGCCTGAAGGCTCTATGGGCACAATGTGACTCCCTTATAGTAGAGGATGGACTGCTAAAAAGAGCGTGGGAAAGTCCAGATGGGAGGAAAGTTACTTTGAAATTGTTAATCCCGAGGTGTCATGTAGCAAATGTACTTCAGCAAGTGCATAATGGAACGTCTGGCAGACATTTTAGCATCAACAAAACCTTGACTAAAGGAAGAGAACGTTTCTACTGGGTAAACAGTCGTTAAGATGTGGAGGCTTGGTGCCGCCAATGTGAAGTTTGCGCGGCAAGAATGGAGTCACAAATAAGAAATAAGCGAATTGCCATAGCAAGTGACCGTATGAAGGCTCGTTATGATCTTAAGGTTAATTCAGGAGGGTACCAGGTGGGAGAGTTGGTTTGGCTATATAACCCACAACGAAAGAAAGGCAGGTTCCAGGAACTTCACCATCCTTGGGAAGGACCTTACACAGTCGTCACCAGATTAAACGACGTTGTATATAGAAATCAGCAAAATCCAAAATCTAAGATGAAGGTGGTGCATATAGAGAGACTAGCCAAGTATGCAGGGAATAATGAATTGCCTGATCGGGACGTTCAGGCTTAAGGATGGGGCAGTGTTACGCCACTGGACTGTGTAGACTGGTTAGATGAGACTGGAATTGTACGCTAACGGCCGGGAATATTCTGGACTGCTCTAGATCGTGTGAATGATGTATAAATAAGACACACAATCTTAAGTTGAACTTGGACGAGTAAAAAAAGAAATAAGAAAGAGACTTATAAGTGTTCAAGTGTGATTATAGTTAAGACAGTAATTAATCTATTGTTGTTAATTGTTAATTAGTAAATAAAGTAGTGATTAAGTGTTGCCTGGACTTTCAATCAACGAATCTACGAGTAGAGATGTTTGTGTGGATAGCAAACACGTAACAATAAGATCTCTTTATAATCTTTAGTTTTTTACGTTTTTTTTATTGAAATTGAAAAGATGCGAGGGCGCGTTAATAAGTAATTTCCAGTTAATAACTATTTAGTTGTTCTTTGAAGCAGCTATAGTTTTTCGAAAAAATGGAAAACGTAGAATTTCTTTATAAAAATTATACTCTTGATGATTTCATTGTGGTAATAGGTGGATCAAATGATTTCCTAAAAGAAAACCACCATCTTTCAGCGTGCTTTGTAATAAATTAAAAAAATGCACTCATACAAATGTCTTATTTATATCAGTCCCCTGCTTCAGTTCAAAATCAAAAAATATGTACATTTACAAATATAACCAGAAATTAAGTGATTTTATTCTCCATTTTGACAAAATTGTTTCAGGTAAATTCCAAGTTATTGACATTACTTTAAGCGACGACAATAATCTATCAGTAGCCTGTAAAATAACTAACGCTATACATCAAAATTATTGCCTAAACAAATCCCTAAAATTTGTGAATGAAACAAATGTCAATGCTGCAATATTTTTCAGTGATAAGCTTTACGAACATGGAAAATTCTTTGTTATGCAAAACAATGATCCAGAGAAATAAAAAAACAAATATGAAGACCAATCAGTTATGCAAAATAATGATCTAGCGCAAAACAGTACAACTTTTTTATACTCCCGTCTGTCGGAAATATCATTCACAACCTAGATTCTCGTCGCAACAGTGAAAATTCTTTGTAGATTTTGATGAAAATTCCATATCTACTAGTGTTACAAATACATATTTTTCTGATCATCTATGAATAAAAAATGAATTTAAATATTCCACAGCCAAGATATACATCTGGGAAAACATATTTTAGGCCAATTACTATGTTAGGTTTGCAAAATCTACATAAAAATTTGCAAACTGTTGACTGTAGTTTTATTAATTATTGACACAATAACTCGTGCAGTTGAAAATAGTTTTCCTCTAAAATCCAAAATCATTAAGAATTCAAATTCACTCAAACTAAACTGGTTCAATAATGATCTTAGACAAAAAAAAGATACTCCACCTGCTGAACGATATCCATAAACTAAATCCCTCAGAGGATCCAAAAAAAATCGTATCACAGAAGTGAATTATCTAAAGCAAACAAATTCGCATATGATAATTATATATCCCAGTCAACAAACCCACAGAACGCTATGTGGAGGATTGTAAATAATTACAAACCCAAAAAAACAGGACTATCTAGATGATATCACACTAGCTGAATTCAACAACTTTTTTACAACTATTGCCACCGATTTAATAAATGAAATGCCCTCTTGTAATAATACTTTTGATGTTTTACTTATTACATAACTTAAATACTGATCGGAAAACTTTAGTTTCTTTACGGTCTCCTATGTACAAGTCCTAGATGTAATAAATAACTTAAACAAAATGAATGGTAAGGATGTCTATGAAATTGATATAAAAATCTTAAATTCTATCAAGTATATTATACTAATTACTTTAACAAATTTAATAAACCGGTGTATAGAAAATAATATTTTTCCTGACGTACTTTAATTGGCACGTGTTGTACCAATTCATAGAAAAGACACTTCTGAAAATCCTGCTAATTATAGACCAATTTCTATTATTCTAATTTTTGGGAAAATACTCGAGGCTGTATTAAAATTACAAATTACACATTATTTTGAAGCCAATAATCTCTTTAGTACACATCAGTTTGGTTTTATAAATAATACGTCAACAACAAAAGCTATAAATAAATTAACTGAAATTATAAACACGGGTTTTGAGGAAGGAAAATTTATTTATGCTCAATATCTCAATCTAACAGATTTAGTAACAGCAGTATTAATTCATATATCACAAATCGCTTTCAATTTATTTCAATAAGTAATAATATAAGTAATATACATATATATATATATATATATATATATATATATATATATATATATATATATATATATATATATATATACATATATATATATATATATATATACATATATATATACATATATATATATACATATATATATATACATATATATATCCATATATATATCCATATATATATATACATATATATATCCATATATATATCCATATATATATATATATCCATATATATATCCATATATATATATATATATATATATATATATATATATATATATAGGCCGAAGCAAGAAAACTCTTTGTTACTTGTCAAGCTTTCGGAAAATTTTTATTTCCCTTCTTCAGGACATCTATAAAGTTAAAATATTTATATAGAAAATAATTACAAAAATTATTTATTAAAAACTACTTACTAACTTGAGGTTATTGTCTAAGAAACATCACAATTTTAAGAAATACAACGGCTTTCCCGTCGAAATGAAGAAAAACAAACATTTTCATAAACTTCTATGTTATAAACATTAGTGAATAATATAATTAAAATGGACGGAAAAACAATTTGAACAAATCATCACGTTTAAAATTTAAATTGAAATCGCAGCCACATGTTATCGAGTTCGAAAACAATAGGCCTAAAAAAGAATTTCTTAGAAAAAAAGGAAAGATATAAAAACTTTTTTACATTTAATATTTCGTACAACGACTGGTTACTATAATTATTTTTAAACTGTATTGCCAACTTATTTTATGGTGGGAAAATTTGAATTAATTTATTTTAAAAAAATTGTTTAAAAAATTTTGAAATTGGGTAACTATCTATAATTATCTCTCTCCAATTTTTAGAATATAAGTATAAATATAAGTATAAGTAGAAAATTTAAGCAAGATTTATACTTATATTCTAAAATTGGAGAGATAATTATAGATAGTTACTAATTTTTAACATAATTTAAATTTTTAAAATAAATTAATTCAAATTTTTCCACCATAAAGTAAGTTGGCAATACAGTTTAAAAATAATTATAGTAACCAGTCGTTGTACGAAATATTAAATGTAAAAGTTTTTATAATCTTTCCTTTTTTCTAAGAAATTCTTTTTTAGGGCCTATTGTTTTGGAACTCGGTGGATCTGTGGCTGCGATTTCAAAATTTTAAACGTGATGATTTATTCAAATTGTTTTTCCGTCCATTTTATTATATTATTCACTAATGTTTATAACATAGAAGTTTATGAAAAAATGTTTGGTTTTTCTTCATTTGGACGGGAAAAACCCTGTATTTCTTAAAATTGTGATGTGTCTAAAACCTCCTATAAGTAGTTTTTAATAAATAATTTTTGTAATTATCTATATATATATAAGTATTTTAACTTTATAGATGTCCTGAATAAGGAAATAAAAATTTTCCGAAAGCTTCGAACAAGTAACAAAGAGTATTTTATCTCTCGGCCTAGTATATCTAATATATATATATATATATATATATATATATATATATATATATATATATATATATATATATATATATATATATATATATATATATATATATATATATATATATATGTATATATATATATGTATATATATATGTATATATATATATATGTATATATATATATATATATATATATATATATATATATATATATGTATATATATATATATATATATATATATATATATATATATGTATATATATATATATATATATATATATATGTATATATATATATATATATATATATATATATATATATATATATATATATATATATATATATATATATATATATATATATATATATATATATATATATATATATATATATATATATATATATATATATATATATATATATATATATATATATATATATATATATATGTATATATATATATGTATATATATATATGTATATATATATATATATATGTATATATATATTTTCGTTTTCTGGTTCTGTTAGCATCCGTACATTAAGCTACTAGGGTGACATCCGGCCTATATACAGCAGTGTATATAATATACTACACAAATTTCTAAAACCTACCGTCTTAGAATCCGTTACACTTTACGCTAAGGGTGGCAACCACCATATGTATATATAAATGTTTTACCTAGTAAAAGTCGAAATGACTTCCATATACACTAATTGGCATCCTTTACAGCGTTGCCGTGTTTATGTAAGCTAACTGATTAATAATCTTGTTTCATAACTGTAATTCTGATGATCTTGCTGCTTCTGAACACGCGAAAAAACATCTTGTTTGATAAACCCATGAATACATTTTATATAACAAATTCATGGATTTTAAGCAAATTGCGCTTTTTTTTTATTTCTTTCCTTTAACTCTTTCTCTGTAATATTGAATAGTCCATTCATATAAAACCAAAATAGTGGAATAGGAGAAAAAAATTATAAAGTTTTACCACTTAGGGATTATACGAGTCAAGTGAATAGCTTTCGAAATCAAAAAAGTTCCAAAGTAAAAAGTGGTCGCTTAACCCCCAAAAACCACCCCAAAGGCACCCTGCCGTAGTTTTCTGCATTTTTTCTCAGAAACCGTCGGCCCCACTAAAAATTTTATACTTCTAGAAAATGTAAAATTTGTCACAAAAAAGGTTCTATTACTAAAGTCAATAAATGCAGTGGATTTCGAGCAATGAGCGATTTAAGAACATTGCGCAAGAAAACGAAGAGTATATTGCATTTGATCGGCACATTTCTAAAACCGTAAATATCGCTCATAGAGAAAAAAATTTCATATCGTTGTGTTCGTCATCGAATTCTGAACAACTTTCAAAATATCCGTCTGTCTGCCTGTCTGTCCGTCTGTCACGTTTCTTGTAAGCACGATAACTTAAGAAGGAAAAGTCCGATAGAATTAAAATTTTGGGCTGTGAGTTAGTTATTAAATATGATTTGAACGAAACAACTACTCAGAGGGCAAATACCCCGACCTGCATTGGATTATACCTTCAAATCATGATAGACCTGTAGCCAACATCATTTGTCAATTCCTAACCAGACACAGACCGGTTTCGAACTAATTAGTTCTCCTCAGTATGCCATAAGTTATGGAACAGACAAATGATAGTGGCCAACCCGCCAGTCATATACTGACTAAGGTAAATTGAGTAGTGGCGAGAGGTATATGAAACTTCTCATATGGTCCAAATGCTACTATCCGACCGACATCATAGATGTCTCTGTGACGGATAGCGACTTGCGAAGCAAGTACCGAGAGCGGCTACCTCTAGCCCAGGTGAACTAAACTACTGTTATTAAATATGATTTGAACGAAACAACTACCTAGCGGGCAAATACCCCGACCTGCATTGGATTATACCTTCATATCATCTGTAGCCAACATCATTTGTCAATTCCTAACCAGACACAGACCGGTTTCGAACTTATCAGTTCTCAGTATGCCAGAGACATCTATGATGTCGGTCGGATAGTAGCATTTGGACCATATGAGAACTTTCATATACCTCTCACCACTACTCAATTTACCTTAGTCAGTATATGACTGGCGGGTTGGCCACTATCATTTGTCTGTTCCATAACCTATGGCATACTGAGGAGAACTAATAAGTTCGAAACCGGTCTGTGTCTGGTTAGGAATTAACAAATGATGTTGGCTACAGATCTATCAGGATTTGAAGGTATAATCCAATGCAGGTCGGGGTATTTGCCCGCTGAGTAGTTGTTTCGTTCAAATCATATTTAATAACAGTAGTTTAGTTCACCTGGGCTAGAGGTCGCCGATCTCGGTACTTGCTTCGCAAGTCGCTATCCGTCACAGAGACATCTATGATGTCGGTCGGATAGTATCATTTGGACCATATGAGAAGTTTCATTTACCTCTCGCCACTACTCAATTTACCTTAGTCAGTATATGACTGACGGGTTGGACGCTATCATTTGTCTGTTCCATAACCTATGGCATACTGAGGAGAACTAATTAGTTCGAAAACGGTCTGTGTCTGGTTAGAAATTGACAAATGATGTTGGCTACATATCTATCATGATTTGAGGGTATAATCCAATGCAAGTCGGGGTATTTGCCCGCTGAGTAGTTGTTTCGTTCAAATCATATTTAATAACAGTAGTATAGTTCACCTGGGCTAGAGGTCGCCGCTCTCGGTACTTGCTTCGCAGGTCGCTATCCGTCACAGAGACATCTATGATGTCGGTCGGAGTAGCATTTGGACCATATGAGAAGTTTCATATACCTCTCGCCACTACTCAATTTACCTTAGTCAGTATATGACTGGCGGGTTGGCCACTATCATTTGTCTGTTCCATAACCTATGGCATACTGAGAAGAACTAATTAGTTCGAAACCGGTCTGTGTCTGGTTAGGAATTGACAAATGATGTTGGCTACAGGTCTATCATGATTTGAAGGTATAATCCAATGCAGGTCGGGGTATTTGCCCGCTGAGTAGTTGTTTCGTTCAAATCATATTTAATAACAGTAGTTTAGTTCACCTGGGCTAGAGGTCGCCGCTCTCGGTACTTGCTTCGCAAGTCGCTATCCGCCACAGAGACATCTATGATGTCGGTCGGATAGTAGCATTTGGACCATATGAGAAGTTTCATATACCTCTCGCCACTACTCACTGTGAGTTAGTGTTCGCTAGAAGAAGAATCTTATTGTTTTTGAAAAAAAAATCAAATCGTAAATAAAAATGTTTAAGCATATTTTATTTAAAAATATTACTACAGAGGGTTGCAATTTTTAATGTGATACTAAGATTGAAGCAGTAGTTTTTTGTAGACACCAAAATACTGTAAAATATACTGTCACATGTTTAGCCTATACAGTCGGCATCATCGGAAGATGATAAAATTTAAGTCGACATTATCGGGAGATGATAAAATTGATTAAATATGTAGTCAATACATTAGGTATTGTAAGAATGAAGTTTATAAGCCAATAACATCATTATTTTCAAAAAACTGCGAAGAGTATCCTATAGAATGTGGAACAAATATATAAAAAGTGCAATAAGACTACTGTCTGAGAAGAGTACAATGTTCACGTCTAGTTGTCTTATAAACTTTATTCTTACAATACCTAATGTATTGACTACATATATAATCCTCAATTTTATCATCTCCCGATAATGCCGAATGTGTTAGCGAAACGCGTTGCGGTATATTTTATAGTAATAACTAAGATTCATTTTTAGAATACCTAATATATTGACTAGGTACATATTTAGTTTTAAATTTTATCATCTTCCGATGATGCCGACTGTATAGGCGAAATATGTAACTCTATATTTTACAATATGTTGGTGTCTACAGAAAGCTACTTCAATCTTAGTATCACATTAAAAATTGCAACCCGCTGTAGTCATATTTTTAAATAAAATGTGCTATAACATTTTTATTTACGATTTGATTTTTTCAAAAACAATAGGGTTCTTCTTCTAGCGAACACTAACTTACAGCCAAAATCAATTCTATCGGACTTTTCCTTCTTAAGTTTTCGCGCTTACAAGAAAAGTGACGGACGGACAGACGGATATTTTGAAAGTTGTTCAGAATTCGATGACGAACACAATGATATGAATTTTTTTTTCTCTACGAACGATATTTGCGGTTTTAGAAATGTGCCGATCAAATGCAATATAGGTACTCTTCGTTTTCTTGCGTAATGTTATTTAATCGCTCATTTCTCGAAATCCACTGCATTTATTGACTTTAGTAATAGAACCTTTTTTTATGACAAATTTTATATAGAATATTTTCTATAATTATAAAATTTTTGCGCAGCCCACGGTTTTTGAGAAAAATGCAGAAAACTACGGCAGGGTGTCTTTGGGGTGGTTTTTGTGGGTTAAGCGACCACTTTCTACTATGGAACTTTCTTGATTTCGAAAGCTATTCACTTGACGCGTACAATCCCCAAGAGGTAAAACTGTATAATTTTTTTCTTCTATTTATGCTAATATTAATGGACTAGAAGGGCTATGCCCTTGTCCGATAATTTAGACTTAAAATTAGATTTACGAGAATTATGAGAATTACAAGTTACTCGTTCTATTTTATGTGTATAGGGTAAAAGTCCGAAATTTGTCACCCCTTGTCTTGTAAGGTGTAAAATACACGTACTAAGACAAATATAATTTATTAAGGTACAGAAGTTAAGAATCTATGTAGTATCATGTTGTAATAATAACTAATAACTAATAATTATTAATTCAAATCAGAAATATCAGCATGGCATGATCAACGATCATGTTTTACTTATAAAAGAATGGGATACATTGGCATAAAAATTGAAAACTATTTCCAAAAACAAATTTACACTATTTTGATGTATTATCGAAGTATAAGTATTAAAAACTACTGCATTGTTCTTGAAATTGCAATTGAAACTAATATAATACACATTGTTTACATACATTAGCAATTTAATTTTAAGCAGACAAAATAAATAATACACCAACATAAAATAAGATACTTCATTCAAATTTAAAGACCGCGCCATGCGCACCTTGCGTAAGGCTCGTTTCGACATGGTAATTACTGTAATAATTAGATTGGATGACGCGAAGATCTCTAAACGCATTACATACAAGAAATAAAATAAATTTTCTTGTGGATGTTATACATAGACCCTCGAAAAGATATTAGGAAATGCACAGTTGCCAAACCAAACCCAAAATAAATGGAAGTTGCCCTTCACGCGTTTTAAATCTTTGAATATATACACGGGTTAGACTCCAGCGCACTCTTTGGTGAAATAGCGTGTACCATAATGTATAGTATTATACAAAAAATGACCAAAGCAGCATCCCGACGATTTTCGGTTAAAACAAAGATGGTACCATTGCCGTACATAAAAACAATTTTTAAGGTGTTTTCAAGTTGGCATCCGTATACTGGAAGTCAACTGGTCGTGGGTGCCACCTTTACCGCAAATTTAACGAATGAGATGCCATCTTATACTGTGACTGTATATATATATATATGTATATATATATATATATATATATATATATATATATATATATATATATATATATATATATATATATATATATATATATATATATATATATATATATATATATATTTTATTTTATGAATACAGCTGCCCAGACAGATATGCATCCAATTACAGGGCAGGAAATATACAAAGAAATATGTGCACAGTACAGAGCAAAAGACTTAAAACTAAATGTTTTACAGATAAATAAATTACTATTAAACTAAAAAGAGAATGCAATAATTTATGAGAAGATAGATTAAACAGTGGTCTAGTATGAACTAGAGGTTTACTTAAAAGCGATTCAAAATACATTGCTTTATACTATTAATACTACAATTAAAAATATCAAGGTTCGACTGATAGCTTAAGTAATTTGAGCACATATTGTGAATAGGCGACGATTTTAGTACATTTGTTCTTGGTGTGGCTAAGTAGAAGATGTCGTGTGAGCGAGTTTGAGAATATGGAACTTTGAAATGTATGGAACTAAGAATATCCGGGCAGTCAGTCTGACTTGTTAATAGTTTGTGTAGGAACAACACAGAAAAGTAGATCCTACGTGTTGCTAGGTCATTTAGATTAAATTTAGCTAGTAAGTCAGATTGTGGCGTGCCTCTGGAAGGATAAATTCCGTCAGCTTTGAATGAAAGATGTTTAACGTGCCTTCTCTGAACCCGTTCCACATTAAGGATATGAATATTGTAATGTGGGTTCCAGACAATACCACCGTATTCCAGTTTTGGCCGTACAAAAGCATTGAACAGGAGAGAAAGTGTGGAAATATCTTTAAAATGCCTTGAATTTCGCATGATAAAGCCTAGATTTCTGAAGGCATTAGCAGTTATGTGATCTATGTGGGCAGTAAAGGTTAGTTTTGAGTCAAAGATGACTCCGAGATCCTTGAATTGAGTGCATCTCGTAACTATTTCGTTGCCTATTTTGTAGGAGAATTTTATCGAGTTACTTCTCCTCGTAAAAGTCATCGCGTTACATTTTGATATATTTAACGGTAATCTATTATTTTCACACCATGAATTTATTTTTGAGAGGTCATGTTGTAATCGATGGCAGTCTTCTTCGGAGTTAATAGATGCAAAGAATTTAAGATCATCAGCATATAGGTGGACATTACTTTGTATATCTTGGCAGATATCATTGATGAAGATTATAAATAATAGTGGGCCCAAAACAGAGCCCTGCGGAACTCCTGACGTCGCTAATACTTCAATAGATGAAAACCCATGATACTTCACGTTTAATGTTCTGTTGCCCAGATATGACTCAAAGAAGCTTAGAAAGTCAAGACTTAGACCAAAAGCTGACAACTTCTGTAATAGGAGCCCATGGTCTAATCTGTCAAATGCTTTAGACAAGTCTGTATAAATTATGTCTGTTTGACCACCATGATCCAGCGAATTTGCGATGGCATGTGTAACACATACCAAGTTGGTAATTGTAGATCTACCTGCCAAAAACCCGTGTTGGCTATAAGAGATTTGAGATTTAGCATGAAAAGAGATTATATCGTATAAGACAATTTCAAAAAGTTTGCCAAAAATTACACAGGATAACTATAGGTCCTGTAATTTTCAATATCGGTCTTATCACCTTTTTTGAAAACAGGACAGATTTTTGATTGAGTCCATATTTGGGGAAATGTAGTGGTTCGCAGTGCTAAATTAAAAATGATAGAGAGTGGTAAAGCAAAGATAGAGGCACAGTCTCTTAATAAGAAAGCTGGTATACCATCGGGACCCGTTGTGAGTTTATTTTTGAATTTTTTTAGTGCTTTAAAACATCATTTTCGGTAATGGTTGGAATGTTAAGTTGGGGAACATTGCCTGTAGTTTCCTGTTCCATTAAGTTGTACGTGGATGATGTGATAAAGGACGACTGAAAGTATTGGGCAAATGCATCGATAATGCTCTGAGTGTCGTTTAATGAATTGTTGTTGAAGCGCATCGAATTTGGTATACTGGTTGCATTTCTCATAGTGTTAAGAAAAGACCAGAAGTTGCTCGGGTTAGTTTTAATGTTTGTTTCAGTGTATTGAATGTATCTTTTTTGAGCATGTTCAACGTCTCTTTTTATTTTGGAACGCATAGCTTTGAATTGGTTGAGGTAGTGCTCCTCCTTATTATCCTTATATAGATTCCATAGACGGGATTTCTGCTTAATATCTTTTATAATTGTTCTAGTGAACCATGGGGGGATATGATATATTTTTTGGAGTTGTTTTAGGAACGCTTTGTGAGAAAACAGAATTTAGTTTATTATAAAGTTGAGTGCAAGCTCCATTAACATTATCAAAGCCTGACAGACATGACCAGTCTATATTGCAAAGGTCATCATATAATTTATTGAAGTCTGCTTTTTTAAAATTAAAAGATGGATTATTGTTGCCTGAATGTCTATTGTGATCAGATTTTAAACTAAAGCTTAAATCTAGAGGTGGGTGATGAGGGTCTATGGGTACTAGATAGTTTTCTGAAAGATTAACCATTATCTGTGATCTGCTTAGGACTAGATCTAAGAGTCTACCATTCGAGTTTAATACTTTGTTGTACTGGTTGAGGCCCAGGAATTCACAGAAATTAACAAGTGAACCAATAAGTCCGTTGGAAATTACAGAGGTAAGTAGATAATTTACATAACTAGGAATGTTAAAGTCACCTAGTATTATTAGTTTATCTTCATTAAGAAAGTGAATATTTGCTGCTATCATATCAAACAGGGTCTCATAAGTTGCAGCATTAATGCTGGGCGGAGTATATAGTGCAAGAACAAAAATGGAGTGATGAGATAGACTGAGTTTTACCCCAATTATATCAATTTCAGGAAATACATTGCAGATTTCACTGAGATCTAGCATAACTGCCGAATATGATTTTTTTCACAGCTAGTAATACACCCCCACCCCTGCTCATGTTTGTCAGATCAAAATTACGATCTTTCCTAAAGACACAAAAGTCATTTGGAAAAAGTTCAGAGTCGAACACGCCTGAATCGAGCCATGTTTCAGTTAAAGCAATTAGGCAAAAGTGACATGACACTGATGCATTGAATAGTTCATGTGTCTTAGTTTTCAAACCGCGAACATTTTGGTAATAGAAATGAAAGGGTTTACCTAGGATAATTTTAGAGTTTCCAGAATTCTCAAGCTCGCTCGTAGCTAGTTGCTATCAAATAATGTCTCCCTAAGATGAGCAAGTTTCTTTTTGTAAACTGTACATTTTGTGCTATCCCATACAACATGGTTATTATCCTCTATTTTAGCGTTAACACAATTAATACATCTAGGAACAGAGGTTCCCGGGCAGTCTTTAATATTGTGAGCTTTTGAGCATTTTGGACACACTAGAATATTGCTGGAGCACGTTTTCTCATAGTGATTAAAGCCACAACATTTGTAGCAAAGTTTTAGATCTATCGCATCATACACCGTGCAAACATCATAATTGACAAAGAGATGACCCTGCTCCATAACTTTACAGTACGTTTCCGCTTCGACATCCAGTATTGCTTGATATACTCTATTGTTTTTCTTGGTAGGCCATATTTTGCAAACTTTGTAGTTGCTACTGTCTGAGAACATATCATTCTGATGGTTAATAAATTTGACTATCTGAGCTGCGGTGTATTCTTCTATCATTCCCACGATTTTTAACCTATAGCTGCCTCTGCTAGCATCCTTGACATTGTAATCGGTTGATAATTTTACTTTAGCCACTTCCTTAAGTTTATCTGCACCGCTGGAACTGTTGCATCCAATTAATATGCCTCCGTTACTTAAATTTTTCACTTTAGAGACGTGGATGCTTAGATCTATCGGGTTAAGGTTGTTCATTATGTCGGATTTTGTTTGAGCAGAGTTCTTTGGCTTTATGATTACCATAGATTTATTATTGACAACTTGGGAATAAAGAGGAGCTGGTTCTTTTAACTTTGCAGGCATAGATATGTTGGACAATTTTTCATCGGCGATCTTGAGAATTTCCTTCCTCGTATCCTCGAATAACTTTTCGATATTGCTCATGGCATCCTTTAACTTTGATTCTATATTTTTTTTACGATATTCCCAAAGTCAGATTTCTTATTATCGCAATTTTCGCAGTACCAATAAAGTCCTGGGACACCTGGGGTTTTCATAAGCTTTACAACATCGGGGGGTATTTCGGTGCAGGTTGCATGATACGATTTACTACAGAAACCAGAGCAAGACATAGCCGGTGTTTTACGCCGGTCAATCACTATCTCACATTTTCCACAAATAAGAGACATTTCTTAGAATATGTACAGCTATAGTAGTAAATAATTGTTACTCGGACTAAGCAGGTATACTTCGGTAAAAGGTTCCTTTTACGGCCGTGGTCAGTCCCTACCTTTTTCTATTTCTTGGGGGCTGGTTGATTCTAACATGAAATGAAAATTAGTATTTAATACTTTCACACCACACTTTTTTTAGAATAACTAATCACATATTAACTCGAACACACACTGAATTGTATCTTTCGATGCAGAACACAAGATTACTGTCATCTACTTGAGAGTAGTCCCAAATCACAATGAATTTACCGATTTTATAGCGATAAAGGCCGGAGCGCCTTTCCGCACGTGTTGCACTTAGGAGAGCCAGACAAATTAATGTTCAAGGACTATCAAATACTTATGTATATATATACATATATATATATATATATATATATATATATATATATATATATATATATATATATATATATATATATATATGATATATATATGATATATATACATATACATATATACATATACATATATATATATATATATATATATATATATATATATATATATATATATATATATATATATATATATATATATATATATATATATAATAATAATAATAATAATAATAAACGACTTTATTTGTTATAATAACTGTTACAATGTATGGCTACATATAAAATAAAAACAATTTATTATTACAACAAAAATGGCGAAGTTCGCTCTACCAGCACTGGAGGGTGCTGTAGCCCGCTCTTCCACTTAACCAAAACAAAATTCCAATAGGTATAGAAAAAAGAGTAGTTAATATTGAGAAAAAAAAGATATGAAAAAAATATATATATGAAATAATATATACACGTATATATATACATACATATACACACATACACATGTATAGTTCATTAAACTGAAATAATATTAATAGACAAAAAATATAGTTAATTAATTAAATATATAAGAATAAATACTATGGTATAAAAAACAAAAATGACAACGATGCTTTTGGCCAAACTAAAGTAAAAGGAAAACAACATAAAAATCTTCATGATATTCTATAAATACATAGAATGTAAAATAAAATCTCGATACATATTTTATACACCAAGTACGAACCTGAAAGAGGTACATGAATTGCTCGTCTTTAGCTAATAGCAACCCTGCTCCTGATAGTAAGTATTTTTTTCAATTTTATTTTAAAAGTATTTATGTTATTGGTTAATTTTATATCATCCGGCACAGAGTTGTAATATTTACATATATATTATAAGTGAATGATCTTTTATATAATGAGGTGCAATGTTTAGGAAAAGAAATAAGATTACGTTGCCTGGTGTTAGCGTTATGTATATCACCACAAAATATAACTTTCTTATATAGATATATGGGACATTTACCTGTGATTATCCGATGATACAAGGAACAGCTACGTAACAATCTCCTTTTTCGCATTGATGGCCAGTTGAGTTCACTTATCTTTAAGGAAATGGATTCATATTTTCTAATACCAAATATTAGCCTGGCACAAGCGTTCTTGCACTCGCTGAATACGCATTTCATCAGTTTTAATTAGGCAAGAATTATATACTGCGGAGGCAAAGTCAAAATGGCTAAGAATTAAGGAGTTACACAAAATTATTTTAGATTTTTTATTTAATATATTATGACAACTGTAAACCAATTTTAAATTTGAATAAGCTCTTTTAATACATTGTGTAACATGTTCCGTAAATCTTAGTGAGGAGTCAATATTTAAGCCTAAATTGCGAACACAGTTAACAAATTCTAGAGGCTGATCATTTATGGATATTTTTAAATTTGGTAAACAGCGCAGGCGCTGCATCTTTCTGCCAAAAAGCATGATATTTGACTTATTTGGATTTATAGACAGACAATGGTTTTTAGAGCCTACCATTACTGAATGTAAGTCTGAATTGATTTTTTGAGATGCATCATTAACTTCTGATTCTTTAAAAGATAAGTATAATTGGGCGTCATCAGCATAACAATGAAAATTACAAAATGTTACACATGAGTAAAGGTTGGCTGTGTATATTAGAAAGAGTGTAGGTCCTAATATTGATCCTTGTGGGACTCCACTAGTAATACTTAATGGTTGAGACAAACTATCGTCTAATTTAACTCGCTGTACACGATTACTTAGATAATTTTGAATCATAATGGCTGCCCCATCCTCAAAACCATAGTAGTGAAGTATTGCTAAAAGTAACCGATGATTTATCCTATCAAATGCTTTTGAAAAAATCAATTAATGTTAGAGCAGTCAATTTATTGTTATCTGTAGCCGATAGGACGTCATCCGTCACTTTCAGCAGAGCTGTCTCATAACTATGATTTGGTCTAAATCCTGACTGATTTGGTGGTAGTATATTATATTCATCCAAATACTCCCTAATCTGTAAATCTAAAATTTTTCTATTAATTTTGAAAATATTGGTAAAATACTGATTGGACGAAGGTCTTTTAATTCACAAGCGTTTTTTATTTTTGGTATAGGAATAATATGTGCAATTTTCCAGGAATTGGGAAAATATTTCTCTTTCTATACAACAATTTATGATATGTGTTACATACGGAATAATAAATGGACAGCACAGTAAAATCATATTAATGTTTAAATCATCTGAACCCATGGCATTAGTTTTAATAGAAAATAAGATTTTAGAAATATCATCGATTGTACACAGTTTAAAATTAAAATTTCCTATCCTAGATCTAACATTTGTGTTATAAAAATTTTAAGTTTCCGGGTCAGGGTCATCACCACTTTGAGAAGAGGTTACAAAATGTATGTTGATTTCATCAGTATCGGTTAAGTTATCCGGCATTTCTTTATCTGATTTTTTATTATAAATGTTTAGATCGCCTAGATCTTTCCAAAAGGTCTTATAGTTATTGTTATCTAACTTATGTAGTAGATAAGCTTTTTTTCATTTTTTATGGCTATATTCGTATAATTTTTTATATTCTTGTAATACTCTCGATGTTCCGGGCTTTTAGTTTTTTTAAATTTTTGTAATGCTCTCTCTCTAATTCTCATCATATATTTTATATTCTCTGTTAACCATGGTGCTTTCTTCCTTGTTATTCTGGCCCTTATTATAGGAGCATGTATATTAAAAAGATTTATTATATTATTACATAAATTTTTATTTTTATTTCAATATCCTCGTTGTGAAAGATAGAATCAAAATCACTGTTGTGTAAATCATTATAAAATTTATCTCTATCAAAATTTCTGTAATTTCTGTAAGAATAAAAAAAAAAGGGTTTAAATTCATTTTCATTTAATTTAAGGGTACAAACAACTAACAATGGTCAATATATATACATATATATATATATATATATATATATATATATATATATATATATATATATATATATATATATATATATATATATATATATATATATATATATATATATATATATATATATATATATATATATATATATATATATATATATATATATATATATATATATATATATATATATATATATATATATACAGTATGTCCGCGGATGGGGTTTACAATAGGTGTAATGGCTAAAATTTTTAACTTTTCGAGAAAATGTTATTCTTTATAAAAGTTTTTGCTTGCCTAAAAATAGTAGTGACGTTGACAAAAAATTATATTTTTTATACGGGGTGATCAGAAATTACAAAAACTTAAAATTCCGTAAGAGTAAACTGGTTCTATTTTTTATTTTGGAACAAAATGTGAAATAAAAAAAGTTGTTTCTAATTATATGGTCTGTCCAAATCCAAAATTTCATTTGAATATTGCAATGTTTCCGAAATTAGTGAATTTTTAGTAAAATACTAGTCGGTTTTTGTCAAATTTTTATTTAGCTAATTGCATTCGAACAAGGAGAATAAATACCTGATAAACAAGTTTGATTTTATAAAAGTGCATACATATTTGAAGTTTCTGACTTTATTAAATATCACAATTCAAAAAATTCCTCCACCAAATTGAACGCATGTTTCCATTCGTTTTCGAATGTTGTGAAAACTACTTCTAACTTCATCAATGGAAATTGATTGCACAACTGCCGAAATAAAGATAAATGTATCCGCAATTGTCAAATCTGGACTTCTTGGGGCCACAAAACTAGACCGCCTCGTCCAATCCACCTTTGCCCAAATTTGTTATTAAGCCAATTACGTACGACGCAGGCATGATGTGCTGGACATCCATCCTGCTGAAAATACATTCTATTACGATATTCCAACGGCAAGGCTTCTAATTGATCAAAAAAGAATGTATTAAGCATATGTAAATAAGAGTTACTATTGCACGTATTTTCAAAAAAGTATGGCCCTATTATGCCATGATATGAAATAGCGCACCAGACATTTACTTTTTTTTAAATATTGCCTTCCGGTAGAAATTCTAAATTCGGGGTTGGTCTCACTCCAATACCTTACATGTTGTGAAGCTACAGTCCCATTTGTTGAAAAAGTCGACTCGTCGGAGAACATAATAAATTTATAAAAATTCGTGTTGCTACTTAAAATTTCATTTCCTACCCATAAACAGAAATCTAGTCGTCTTGCTTCATCCCCTTCTTCTAAGGTATGGTT
>JANEYF010003134.1:57500-60000 GCA_029963845.1 Rhamnusium bicolor
TCAAAATCCTACAATTTATGAAAAGTTTGAATTTAATCAAAGTTTCCTTCAGACAGGTGTGCTTGAACTCGGTGGAGTCCTCTCACGTGGCTAGAAAACCTCCTATATTGTCACTAAGTTATCTAGTTCTTGAGAACACTCCCCCGAATAGAACCAACCCTCTATCTGATTTAGTTTGTGAATTTGCAATGTAAACTTGGCCAGTTTTTTTCCTTTAGGATCGGTGCTACGGTCTCCGAATCGAACGTATTGTAAAGGACCACCCCCTTTGATTGTCACAGGGTTAATTCCCAGCAACACGCTGAAACCAAGACTGAAGCAACGAACCGAAATGGAAAAAAAACTGTCCGTAATTTTATTTATTCAACTAAAAGGTGAAGCCTTCGTTGTTGGAAATAAATCAAAAGGTATATTCAACCCCCTATATTTGTCACTGGGTCTTTTTTGCCCCTTGCGTACTCCCCTCAACGTGTCTTTCACCTTTTATTCTCTTTCAAACACCGAAGTAAAATATATTACATTTCCTCTTCCCTATGTGTCTAGTTAAAAGAATGTAAAATAGAATTTTCTTCCCCATTTGTTGTTCGTTAGGTTAGTTTTCTCTGAGCTCGGTATCACGGCTCCTGACCAAACGTCCTGTTGAAATTACCCCCCAATGATTGTCACAAGGTCAATTTCCAACATCACGTCGAGTGGTAAGGACAGCAACACCGGATTCAGCGAAACCTATCCATATTTTTTATTCAATTATTAATTGATAAATTAGGTTAAGACCAAGAAGAGAAATATACTATACTTTTTTCTGTGGAACCAGTTTCGAAAAAGTATCACAATTGCCTATAAGAGGCAAGGTTGGATTACAGTAGGAATTCCACCCTGAGTAGTGAATTGTCACTGATCCTCCACTCAGAGTAACACTCCACTGCACCACCCTAAGTCTACAAAAGTTAAAAAAAGGATTTAAATTTATTAGTAAATTGTCAAAATTAAATGATTAACCATTTTCTGTTCTCCCTCCCCTATTCGTTTCATCATTGTGGAACCCAAGTCTCCAGACAGGAGTACAATCAAGGATGATCCCCCTATTTTTTTGTTACTGAGTTCATCCCTGACAACAAACCTACCAAGAGCAAACGTCCCACATTGATGGAACCTGATTTGAACCTATGGATTGTTTTTCCCCTTAGTTTTGTCATGTTGGGACCCAAGTCCTCAAGTGGAAATACAATCAAGGATGACGTCGAAATTCATCCCTGACAACAGACCCACTAGGGACAAACATCCCAAGATGGCAAAACTTAATTTGAAAATGTGGTTTAATTGTTAATGTGAAGCAAATATGAATAAATACTACTCAAACTATCTATATCAGTTCTCCTATTCATTGTATTATTTTCCTTGTTAATTTCCTACCATTTCAAGGAAAAGTCTTTTTTGTTAGATTAGTTTCTACATTTAAGATTTTTTGGTTGGTTGAAATTTATCTTATGTCCAGTAGCAATTGAGTGGTCTGCTAATGCACACGAGAGTTTGCCGTTTCTACAATCACTTTTATGCAATGTAATACGTGATTGGAGCGACTGTGACGTTTGACCTATGTATTTCATTTCGCAGTTGTGACAAGGAATACTATATACAACATTCGATTTCTTAAGAGTATCATCTTTGTGTTTCACCTTATTGTTAGTATAAATAGTGCTAAGTGGTTTTGCTGTTTTTTGGGCAATTTTTATTGATGGTTCATGTGTGAAAATATTAATAATTTTCGAAGTTAAATCTTTGATGTACGGTAAGGACCCATATCTCACTGTAATATGTCCGTCTATATTATTATTACTATTATTATTGTTACTACTTACATGCAGTGTGTTAAAAAGTAACTTCTTCAAAAGTTTTGGTGGGTACGAATTATCCAACAGTAAATTGTACAAGATTTTCAAATTCTTTTCTACCAGGGAGGGGTGTGAAATTTTTTTAATTCTATTTTTTAACACTAGGTTGATTTTCATTTTCTCATTGTGGTGAGATATGTAATTCATATACTCTCTCCCAGAGCTGGATGGTTTTCTATACCAGTCGAGGATGACAGTGTTATCCTGTCTCCTTATAACATGTGTGTCCAGAAACGGAACTTTGTTGTCTGTTTCTTTTTCAACAGTAAATTGAATGTGTGGGTTATAGTTGTTAAAAATTTCTAGCACCCTGTCAACACTATCCTCTGGTAAAGCACAAATTATGTCGTCTACGTATTTTTTTAAAAAAACTCAAACCGGAACGGGAGATCTCTTAGACAATCGTCTAACAGGTCGTCCATAACAAACTGAGCTATTATGGGCGACACTGTTGCGCCCATTGGTGTACCTAAACTTGTTTGAAGAAGTTACCTTCAAACACACAGTAAGTTGTATCAAAATAAAACCAACTATTTCTATAAATTTATCATATGTCATATGACAAAAAGTACTTATTGTGTTCCATCTTTTTTGAACACTAGTATAAA
>JANEYF010003134.1:62500-92497 GCA_029963845.1 Rhamnusium bicolor
ATATATATATATACATATATATATATACATATATATATATATATATATATATACATATATATATATATATATATATATATATATATATATATATATATATATATATATATATATATATATATATATATATATATATATATATATATATATATATATATATATATATATATATATATATATATATATATATATATATATATATATATATATATATATATATATATATATATATATATATATATATACATATATATATATATATATATATATATATATATATATATATATATATATATATATATATATATATATATATATATATATATATATATATATATATATATATATATATATATATATATATATATATATATATATATATATATATATATATATATATATATATATATATATAAATGAATATGGTGAGAGGCGTAGAAACTTCTCTTATGGTCCGAATGCTACTATCCGACCGACATCATGGATGTCTCTGTGGCGGAATAGTATTCAGACCATATGAGAAGTTTCATACCTCTCACCACTATTCACTTTACCTTAGTTAGGATATAACTAGCAGGTTGGCCACTATCATTTGTCTGTTCCATAACCTCATGGCATACCTGAAGAGAACAAATAAGTTCGAAATCGATCTATGTTAGGTTAGGAATTGACAAATGATATTGGCTATCGATCTATCATGATTTGAAGGTGTAATTCAATGCAGGTCGGGGTATTTGCCCGCTGAGTAGTTGTTTCCTTCAAATCATATTTAATAACATTAGTTTAGTCCACCTGGGCTTAGGGTCGCCGCTCTCGTACTTGCTGTGATGCAAGTCGCTATCCGCCACAGAGACATCCATGATGTCGGTCGGATAGTAGCATTCAGACCATATGAGAAGTTTCATACCTCTCACCACTATTCACTTTACCTTAGTTAGGATATAACTAGCAGGTTGGCCACTATCATTTGTCTGTTCCATAACCTAAGGTACTGAAGAGAACAAATAAGTTCGAAATCGATCTATGTCTGGTTAGGAATTGACAAATGATATTGGCATATCGATCTATCATGATTTGAAGGTGTAATTCAATGCAGGTCAGGTATTTGCCCGCTGAGTAGTTGTTTCCTTCAATCATATTTAATAATATATATAATATATATATATATATATATATATATATATATATATATATATATATATATATATATATATATATATATATATAAATATATACATACATATATATATATATATATATATATATATATATATATATATATATATATATATATACATATATATATATATATATATATATATATATATATATATATATATATATATATATATATATATATATATATATATATATATATATATATTATATATATATATATATATATATATATATATATATATATATATATATATATATATATATATATATATAATATATATATTATATATATATATATATATATATATATATATATATATATATATATATATATATATATATATATATATATATATATATATATATATATATATATATATATATATATATATATATATATATATATATATATATATATATATATATATATATATATATATATATATATATATATATATATATATATATATATATATATATATATATATATATATATATATATATATATATATATATATATATATATATATATATATATATATATATATATATATATATATATACATATTGTTACTATCATAGTAAATCGCATAAATGAATAATTTTGAGATCTTTTTATTAGCACACCCTGTATATGAATTAATATAAAAATATTTAGTTTCAACATGCGATATAAAAGCAGAGCATTTCACAATGATAATCAAAGTTGCTGGAACAGCATAAATTATAACAATGACCTGAAACAAAGTCAATTTCCTAATGCTGACTAAGGGAAACTGAAGGCGAGTCCAGGAATTAAGTAAAATGCTAGTCAGTTGCTTTTAGGTTTTCTCAGGGTTGAACGGGTGTCTTGGGTGTGACACGTCTCCCCGCCCAGGGGATGGCCTGGCCGGGGGGTAGCGAAGTGTAGTTGTGGGTTTTTAGGAGTAAGTATGATCTGTTCGTTATAATCGTTAATAAATCGTATTCAAAATTGTATATCTTACCACTGTCTTATTTTGTTCCCCTTCACATACGTGACGTACATTTTTTTTTAATGAAATAAAACAGTGAACAACAGATATCATTTGGAGATTCGTAATAATAAAGTGTGGTAAATTTAATATATCGATGCGTGTAAAACATATTTAAATGTAATAAAATAAAAATTTCGAGTTTCTATTTTTGTCATACATACTGATACGATAAGATTAGATTTTTTTTACTGAATTTTACTTTATCGTTATTATCTAAACAGATAGAATTATCCAAAAAAATAATTGTGATGTAATTAGCATATACAGAGTTAAGCGAAAATAATTACCATTAATTTTTTTGAATTCGAAAAGTTGTCAAGGAAAAAGACGTAGGTCTAGTGAAAGGATGGTGGGCCTTTTCTTATATGTTTGCATTAGTATGAAATGAGAAAGGCGACTTTTTGGCAATTATTCATACAGAGGACGAGAAATATTATAAGAAAATTTTGGCAATGAGTTCTCTGTAGATAGTTAAAAGTGGTATATTGTATTGTGTTGGATAGTACAAGTTCTTATTGTTCCGTTGCATATAAATATTCTTTTGTTCTCAGTAATAATAAATGTTAGTAGAATATAAAATATATATTTTGAATTTTAAACTTCCTTAATTTTTTTTCTCACTATTTTGGTATTTTATTGTGTCAATAATTCTTAAATATTCTGTTGATCTACAATAAGTAATTCCTAAAAGATTGCTGTGGGGGTATCTGTGTTCACTGATATTCTAAAAGTTAAAGTAATATTTATGTTATAATGGTACACGACTTGAGTGGAAAATTTTTAATTTGAAGTCGTTATAAGTACGCAACTCAGTTTTAGGTATTTTCCTATCATAATAGTATTTTGGTAAAGTTTAAAATGAGCTGAAGTAATTTCGAAATCGGTGTGGATTTCTTTTTGTGTAATTTAAAAAATGGTTGAGACAATGCCTAAAGTATCTAATTTCTATTCTAATGGTATTTAAAATATTAAATTATTGAAGTATAACGAAATAATTTTGAATGTGGGCTATTGCGACTCACAACTTTTGATCCCGATATAGCAATATTTTTTCTTCGGTGTCAACTTTTAACAAAAAATGTAGTTAGTTAATTATTTGAAGATTATTAACATTAAAAAATATTTTTTTCTGTCAAAAAAATTCTTGGTATTTTTTTTAAGGCACTCTGAAATTTCGAGATATATTTTAATTTAAAAGTGAAAACTATTAATTTGAGCTCCAAAAATGTTTACATTCTTTGAAGAAATTAAGTAAGGTTGAACTCGATTTAATCTTATATTAAAATACATACCTTATTAAGTATACATAAAAAAGTCTCGTAAAAAGTTAAAACTTACTAGCAGTGGTTAATTCTAAAGATAACTGAAAAATGCACAGTAAAGTTTAAAAGTTAAATAGAAAAAGAATTATTTTATGTAAATGAATATCTTTACTTTGAACAAAAAGAATTAAACTAAAATATTAACACTTTATATGAAAATAAATTATTTCGAGCCAAAAAATAATTTTTCAGCTGCTTAACTGCCTCAAACAAAAATACTAAGAAAATTAGTCATATTTTTTTTTAGTCTAAACTGCCAGAGTGATCAAAATAAATGAGAAAGTAGTGGATTTATGTCTTATTGCCAAAGGATTGGAAAATATGCAAAGAAAGTTCGTGAGGTGCACTAATATTTTTTTATAAATAGTACAATAATTTTTTCAGTAAGGTGCAAGTTTAAGCATTTTTTTTATCTTTCATTTTTGATAATCGAAACGCATTTAGAGCGTATATAGAATTTTTTTGTCGATGGTGAACTAATTAGAGCGAATAATGAACTGACGAATTATAATTTGTAAGATATTTTTTTTTCTCGATCTATAAATTTATAAATAACAAACGAAATATATTTTTTTGAAGATAGAACGGGATGATATTTTTGTATTATTTTTTTGTTGCAAAAGATAATGGAAGGATAAAAACAGGTGGAGAGAATAATTATAATGAGGTGCACAAGTTAAAGTATTAAGAAAGTAACAAATATTTGAAGCAAATATGTTAGTTGTATTTTTTATTTTTACCCAACAAATGAGAGTTGACAGTAAGAAAGGTTAAATTAAGACTTATTAAATCATATATTGATGAAAGTTAGTTGATGATGTGAATGGTACCAGTTTTTTGTGTTATGTGATTGATATATAGAAATATGAGAAATATAAGTTTGAATTGATAATGAGGTAGGATACCGAGGTTCACAACCACCCTCAACTCGCCACTGAGGACGTTGTGAAACAACCACCCTCAACTCGCCACTGAGAATGTTGCTAATTCTACTTTTAGGGCCTCGAAAGTCTGTTTAAAAGAGAACAGATGTAAGACAAAAACTTATTCCTTTTTCTGTAATTCAATGTTCATCGGGGCACATAGCCGGGAAAGTAGTTGTTAAAAAATGGAGGACGTTTTTTGTTTATTATGGTACCAAGGTTTCCTCATATAGGTAGATATGAGATGAGTTTTTTATAGAGTATGGTACCCAGATTTTCTCATACAGGTAAATATGAGACGAGTTTTTTGTATATTATGGTACCAAGGTTTCCTCACATAGGTAGATATGAGATGAGTTTTTTATAGAGTATGGTACCCAGATTTTCTCATACAGGTAAATATGAGACGAGTTTTTTGTATATTATGGTACCAAGGTTTCCTCATATAGGTAGATATGAGATGAGTTTTTTTGTATAGTATGGTACCCAGATTTTCTCATACAGGTAAATATGAGACGAGTTTTTTGTATATTATGGTAGGTTTCCTCATACAGGTAGATATGAGATGAGTTTTTTTGTATAGTATGGTACCCAGATTTCCTCACACAGGTAAATATGAGATGAGCTTTGTATATTATGGTACCAAAGGTTGTGATACGTTTATCAGTACAGCGGAAAAAAAAGCTTAAAATTTTTAATAAGTCTTAAGTCTTTATAAGGTGCGGAAGAAAGTAAAAGTTACCTAATACCGAACCGGTGTGTAAAAGGAAACATTACATTTTTTTTGATAAATTCCAATTGGACTAGAGTAGTTGATTGGGTTATGACGCAATGTTGCTGGGCGATTTAAGCTAGGAGCCAACGCGATTACTACTAGATAAATGGCAAAGCAAATAGCCGACTACTTAACACTGCCCTTGTCCAATGCAGACCGGTAAACATAAGTTCCACCACCAGTAGTAAAGTATAATGATCTATATAATTTTCATTTATGTCAACAAGTCATTTATCGAATTTTTCAATTAGACAAGGTATACTCAAGATTAAACAGTATTCAGTTTTCAGTTGGGTAACTATCAAGTATATAAAGTAAGTCTAAAGTAGAAAGATGATTTATATAGACACAGTAATTCTTCATATACGTATTTAAAATTATTTTTAGAGAAAAAATACGTGCTCGTTGGAAGCATTTTTTTTTAAGAAAGGTTAGCGATTAATGAGAATATTTGAGAATAAGTCATAATTTAAAAAAAAAAAAAAATTGCAAAATATTAGTAAAGCTTCGAGTGTGTAAGAAAAGTTTTAGTTAACAAGTATTTTTTTATTAGAGAAAATAATGTGCCCTCATAATTTTGTGTGAGATTTAAGGAGTTCTATATATTCAGTCAGAAAATGAAGTAGATATTTGATTCTGGGTGGATTTTTTAGTGTTTGTTTATTTGTAATGGTTGCGTCGACATAGGCGTAGTATAGGAAACATAAGTAGCAATCCTGGGAAGCAACTCACCCACAACAACGCACACTGTAAAACATTTTTTTGTTGTTGTTTTTTTGAATAAAAGGAAAACGTGACTATGTAACATATCAAGAAGAAATTTATATTTTATGTAATAGTAATCGCAAATAATTATGAAACGGGTAATTTTTTTCAGTGTGGTAAAATATTAAAGTCAGTCAGGTTGGTAAGAGTAATTTTTTTTTGGACCGGGCCCCCCAACCACAAAGAACCCAATTATGAAAGTAAAGCAAAGTATTCTGTTTAATCAATTTGAATTGACTAAGTTTTTCAATAAGTATACAACATTTTGATGCGAGAAATTGTTCCACATTCATTTATTAACTGGAGTAAAGCAACATTGAAAGGAAAAGTTATATTGTTTTTTAAAGAAAAAAAAGGGGTATGATATTTAATTTTTTTTCTGAAGTTATGTTAGAGCATGTACGTATATTTTTCAAATAAAGTTGAGATGTGTTTTACTATCCTCTTTGAATTATAATTTCTTTGTGTTTACCCTTATTTTTATGTAAGAAAATTATGTTTTTAAGAATTGACTTGGGTTTTATTACATTTTTTTCATGTAAACACACTATCACGAGCACGAGGCACAACCAGAATGGAAATAAAGATGGAAAGAAAAGCCCAGGGCCAGACGACACCATCTGTAAAACGTAGTGACCAGTCTCCAACCAATAAAATATTCAAAGAAACAAGGACCTATTGATGCCAACATTTTAGAGGATGCTTTCTGTACCTGTTTCGCATGAGTTCCCCTGTTTTATTTTTTTCAAGCTGTCAGTAGGACAAATTGTCAAAGGCTTTTTTTTCCTGACCCATAGTAACTGTGGGTAATTCACATGTGTGAATAATTTCTGCCAAAATTTTCCATGTCCTAACACTGCAGCTTGCCCCTATAAACACAACTCTTTAAGAACGACACATGGACTCTACACAAAAATGGAGTATATTTGACGGATAACAATATTTAAAGGTGGGTTTCCCCCGTTGGAGTTTTCCTGGACCAGATAGAAGACTGGCTAGTCAATCTTGCTAACACGTACGTCTGGAGGTCATAGGCGGAGGGAACTAAGAAAATTGGCGAAAATTATTGGTTGTGGAGTTACAGGTCATTACAAATGGTGTAAGCATTCTTGGATTCCCAGTCCCCAAGGTACCACATGTTGCACATCGCGGTTCCAAAAAATGAAAGCCACATTCATTTTTCCAGTGAGGAGGTGAAAAACATTAAGAAGACATTTTGATCGTGGAAGGACAATAGTGTAAGTGTGGTCGAACATAATTTGAGAAATTAGTGCTACAACAATTTTGTGCCAACGACTTTTGTAGTGTGAGACAATATTGAATTGCTGCCCAAAACATTTTATTATTATTTGAATAGCAAACTTTGAGCATAATTAAAACAAGTTTACATAACTGGCATTTTACTCGCAGCATATAGCGATTACTATACTATTTCATTTTTTTTTTTTGAAAATTTAATATTACAATATTCATTTAATCTCAAAACACAGTTATGCGCAAACATGTTTTAAGTATCAAAGAATTTATTTATATTCTTTTAGGTGTAAGTAAAAATAGCCAGTTGGCTCTATAGTTCCCATGTTGCATTGATTTATTTATGTATTTGGTAAATTATTTGAATTTTTTTATTATTATCTTTGTTTACTGTTGGTTCAAATTTAAAAGCTGGGGGCCAGCTTTCATAGGCGGGGGAGATGTGTCACGCAGAAGGATATACCATCATAGTAAATCGCATAAATGAATAATTTTGAGAATCTTTTTTATTAGCACACCCTGTATATGAATTAATATTAAAATATTTAGTTTCAACATGCGATATAAAAGCAGAGCATTTCACAATGATAATCAAAGTTGCTGGAACAGCATAAATTATAACAATGACCTGAAACAAAGTAAATTTCCTAATGCTGACTAAGGGAAACTGAAGGCGAGTCCAGGAATTAAAGTAGAAATGCTAGTCAGTTGCTTTTTAGGTTTTCTCAGGGTTGAACGGGTGTCTTGGGTGTGACACGTCTCCCGCTCAGGGGATGGCCTGGCCGGGGGTAGCGAAGTGTAGTTGTGGGTTTTTAGGAGTAAGTATGATCTGTTCGTTATAATCGTTAATAAATCGTATTCAAAATTGTATATCTTACCACTGTCTTATTTTGTTCCCCTATGTATGTATATATATATATATATATATATATATATATATATATATATATATATATATATATATATATATATTGTATGTGTGTATGTATATATAAAATGGGAAAAACTGTTTTTTTAAATGGCACACCCTGTATTTTTTTACATGGTTGGATTCCTCCTTCAAATTGCTTACTTTTTTGTATAACACTTCCTATACCTAACTGTTGAAGTTTTCGAGAAAATTAAGGTTTTCTCTTTAACCTCACAATCATACTAAAAATTAATACAATTTTATCAAGAATGGCTTTGGAAAAACAAAAATTGCGGTCAGACGAAAAATTATTTTCTATAGAATCGTAAAGGAAACAGTAAAAGTAGCAAATTTATTGAACTTGAATGACAAAATTTACACTTCACCTTAGGTACATAACAAAATAAGTGTAATTTTGAACGTAAACAATAAATAGAAGAGAAAAAATAAAACAAGTTACAAAATATGCTCAACGTGACCTTATAGTTGTAAATTACAAATTCTGACTCTGAAGAAATGAGTCACTTACATTTTGCAACATGTTAGGCGTGATGGTGTCGAACGCTAGTCGAATTCTTTGCTGCATGTCTTCTCTTGTAGTTGGTGATGTTTTGTACACTAATCCCCCCATAAAAAAAGTCCAATTTTGTCACATCTGGCGACCTTGGTGGCCATTGAACTGGTTCTTCTCGACCTATCCAAATGTCACCAAATGTAACATTTTAAAAGTTTCTTACGGCAATACTATAATGGAGTGGAGCTCCGTCGCGCTGGAACCACAGCCTCTGTAAGACATTTTGAGGACACCCGTTTAACAATTCTCCCAGTACATTTTGTAAAAAATCGAGGTACATATTCCTAGTCAAGTGACCATTAAAGAAATGCGGTCCACCTACTATCCCTGCCCACACATTGAGTGACCATCGGTGTTGATTATCTACAGTTCTCGTAAAATGAGGGTTCATGGTATCATAGTAGTGTAAGTTATGTCTATTAACACAACAATTTTTATGAAATGTGGTCTCATCAGTGAATAGCACGAAATCAAAAAATTGCGGTTGTTGGTGAATCTTATTGAGTGTCCACTCACAAAATGTTACCCTACGTTCGAAATCATTTGGCTCTAGTTCCTGAAGCAGTTGAATATGATAAGGATGAAAGTTTTGTGTCCGCAATATTCTTGTTACAGAGGATTGACTTATATCAAGTTGTCTATTAATTTCTCTCATACTTTTGTGCAGATCTTCAACGACACTTAATATAACTTGAAACACTTTTTTTCATTTGTTGCTAGTTTTGTACGTTCATGTTTTTCATAATTTACATGTCCAGTTCGTTCAAACCTTTCTCGCAGAATGGTGAGGATGTCTTCGTTCTCGATAACGCTGAATATAAATTCTTGATGCCAATAGCGGATTTCTCTCCCCTTCTCCCAATGCATAAACCATGTCGATCAACTCTTTGTGTGAAAAATTCATAATTTATTTAACAAAAACAATTAACTCGACTAGGAAATACAGAAGAATCAACACCAAGTAAAATTAATTACGTGTAAACCACAAAATATCAGTTTGACAGCACAAGTTTTGTTTTCCAAAGCCATTCTTGATAAAATTGTATTAATTTTTATTATGATCGCAAGGTTAAAGAGAAAACCTTAATTTTCTCGAAAACTTCAATAGTTAGGTTAATAAAGGAGAATTTGTTATCTGCAACGTAAGTGTAATATGATATCTTGAGATATTGTGAAATGAAGTTAAGTATTCTATAAGTTAATACACAGTGGTGTAGATTTTATATAACAACTTCCCCCTTATAAAAAAAGTTGGTGTTTATACAGCAACTTTTGAAAAATGTAAAACATTGTATAAACAAGCATGGATCTAAAATTGTATAATATAAAATAAAATATTAAAGCAAAACGTTAATATTGAAAATGATTATAGAATGAAAATTTTAAAACAAAAATGTAAAGCATAGTGTAAACAAGCGTGATTCTAAAATTATATAATGTAAAATGTAAAATAGTAAAGCATTATCATTGAAAATGATTATAAAATGAAAAATAATAAAATAATAAGATAATAAACGTTTAAAATGCATCGAAAATGAAACGATATTCATTAAAAGTCTTTTGCACTAAGTTCGGATAGGAAAATACATTTAAGTATTTTTTTTAAGTTAATGCGATTTCTTCGGGTTCTACTTCTTCTTCGTGGATACTAGGTCTTTTCCTCGGGGTTTGATTGTTGGTAAATCTCCTGAAGATTTTACTTGGTCTTGGTGGAGGTGATTCGGATGCATGAACAAGAGCTAGCCTTCGATTGCCTTTCTTGCATTTGCATAGTACATAGAGCAGAACAAGGGCAATAATTGAAGTTATGGTCAGATATGTGAACCATGAGATATGTTTGGTCACAAAAGGTTCGTTGATAAGATCGTCTAAATTTTTGGAATATTGGTCTCATTTGTGTTTGGTAATTTCGAGGTCCTCGGTGTTCAGGTTATTTAATTTTATTGGCTTTAATTTGGGTATTTGAGTTTTGTACGGAAGGTTGTTGCAGCACTCATATGGAATTTGGATAGGATAAGTTTTATCCTTGACATCTAATATGTCATTGGATTCGGCTTGAATTTTGGTAATGCCGATAAACGCGTAACAACTAGGTTGTAATTTTACAATAGAGTTCTTTGTGATGATTTCTGTCATTGAGTTCCTCTTAGGACAGTTGATAGTAATGTGTAAAGGCTCTACATTAATGACTAGCCATGTATTCTCCTGGAGTTTCTGAACATTATATCCTTGACTAATGATAAACGATGTTTGACAGTTTTCGGGTAGACGATTGAGATATTTGAACAGTCTTGCTTCACAAATAGCATTGGTGTCGATCGGGTAAGCGAACAAGTTAAAGCATAATTTAGTTCCAATGTAGAGTTGTTTGCATTCTTCCTCGTCCGGAATAGGTATAAACATTAAAAAATCATCATCTCTCGCGATATATTTTTGAGAGCTTGACAAGATATGGTGCAAACCAGTTCTATTATCCAGAATAGGGATAGGGTATAACTGATAGGTTGTGTAAATTTGAGGATCTACTAGAGATATCTTTAAGGCAAAAATTAAACTTGATTCGGTTTGAAAAGCTTGCAGTTCAGTAATATCTAGATACTGAGCAACTCTTGATCATTTTATTTGAAGTGGCAAATTGTTCCTTTGCAAATTTTGTAAAATTTCTTGTAAAGAGTTTATTAAATCCTGAGGGGTAATTATTGAAGTATGAATGATTTTTAATCATGCAAATGTTATTGATTTAGAATATCATTTAAGTTTCCTTCAATGTATATATAGTTTGCCATTAATTGTTCACATATTTCAAGAAACTATAGTTTTGTTTGAACTATTTGTATGTCGTGTTCGGTACGTAAAATCGCCTCCTCGATATCTTTAATATCTTTATTGAACGTTTCTTCGTCAATTTGTAATTTTTAAATAGTTGAATTTAATTTTTTTATAACAGATGTTGTCACCGATATTTGTTTTTTTATTAAGTTTTCTAATTGATGCTCGTCGTTATTTAATTTATTAATACAATCAGAATAATATTGACCGTCCTCAGCGTCTAAATTTCCGGTAATTGATTTAAATACTGTCCCGATACCGTTTAAAATTCCTCGTTTGGATCGTTTTGTGTCGTGGTAAATTTTGTCAAATTTAGATTGAATAGATTTAGAAATTTGTTTAAGAAGGCTAAGATAGGTCTTGACGTCGCTCATGAAAGTATTCATGTTGTGATATGCAGGTTTAAGGGTGTTAAGGATGGTGTCTAGGATTTTGTCGTTTTTGTCAAAAACTGTTTTTATTGAGGGTATATTCTTGTGAACTTAATAGTGTCCGTTTCTCATTTGTCACAATTATTTCCGATTTCTCATGGTAGTAAATTCTAATGGTGTTATTTATTGGTGTAATTTGGTATTGGCAAACCGCTAGGACTACTGATCCGAACAGCAGGAGTAACCTGAAAAAGGTTAATCTTCAAAATAGGGTTTCATTCGATCAAAATTTACTTTACTAGTTTGGTTAGTGTCTGGGTTAAGTAAAATGGCTGAATTTTGAAAGATTTCCCTTATTTCAAAAGGACCGTTAAATTTATTTTGTAGTTTATCTTTAATTTGTGATTCCTTTACATAACCTATATCGCCGATGTTATATTCATATCGATTTTCGGGAATATTTTTGTCATAGCGTAATTTGGCTTTTTCCTTTTGAGCTTGTGTCCGATTTCGAGCAATTTTATAATGAGATAATCGGTTAAGATCTCTATTTGGTGACTAATTCGTTCTGGTTATATAGCGTTTCTGGTGCTCGACTAGATGTGTGTCCGAAAATAAGTTCATATGGGGTAAAACCATGTGTTCTTTGACTGTATTATTGTAACAGATAACCGTGTATGGTACGATAGTAAAAGGACGTTCGTTGGGATTCTCAGTTTTGTGAACTCTGATCATCTCTGCTAACGTCGCGTGAAATCGTTCTAATGAACCATTAGATTGCGGGTGTCCTACACTTGACAAAGTTAATTTTGTCATATGAATTGCAGAGGTCTCTTAATAAACTATTGTCAAATTCTCGACCGTGGTTACAATGTATTAATGGTGTACCATAATGTTGGAAATATAACAATAAGGTGTTCACAACAGATTTAGCAGTTTTATCTGTAATTGCGTAAGCTTGTGTAAATTTAATCAGTTCGTCGCGAATAGTGAGGGCGTGATTTCGTGTTGGTGTTTCAAAAATATCGATATTAATGCGTTCGAACGGTGTTCTGGGTGTTTCTGTGATTATTAGTGGGTTACTTAAGTTTTTGCGGCAAACCTTGGACTTTTGGCAAGTTTCGCAGCTTTTTTATGAGGTTTTCGACATCTTCAGATAAGCCTCGCCAATTATATTTTTGTGAAATTCTTCGAGTGTACTCGTTTATTCCGCGATATAAATTATTTTTAACAGAATGGTCTCAATTTTTTTTTAAATTTTTTTTCTGCAAAACTTCTTCAATCGGTACTGATAGTCGTGGCTTTAAATATTGCTTGGGTTTCATGCTCCAATATTGAGATATTGTATAACTTAAATCCACCAGCCCCCAATGCAGGCAACCAATATACCAACTTCAGAAGAAAATGATAGGTCCTACCACACAAATCTACAAAAAGCTGAACTCTGCAGAAATCGAATGTAAGGTTATGTTACAGATTTATTCCACGTTGCTGTTACGGATTGAAAACAAATATTAATTAATTATTCTTATTTGTTTTTAACTTCACCTGATTATGATTTTATTTGAATAGTATTGGAGGGTGGATTTCATTAAAAAATCGTAAAAAAATTACCGTTTTAAAAAGAATTTAAATTATGAATAATGAATAGCAATAGTAACTCAATAACAGAATCATTTTCTTGGCAATATAGTATATAGTATTGGAAAAAGTTTACTTAGAGTGCCTGCTTTGCGTGTGTATGTGTGTGTGTGCATAACGGATAAAAATAGCAAAATCATGTATGTGACAGAAAAAGACTGTGTCACTGTTGCCTTTTTCTGCATTATTGTGTTTACGAAGTAACTTCTCCTTCTCATCGTATTCCTTCCACATGTGATCCGGTACGCCTACAGTTCTCAGTCATCACATCCCTTCCACATCTGACCCCTTCCCTTTCTACACTAAGTTGATTGTAGATAGAACAAGCAACACTGTTGCCAGATACCTGGTAATTACCAAAATCTACAATTTGTAATTTTAACTGGTAGTTGTTAATAGAGCCTCTAATAATGGCATAATCTATGATAATTTTTTGGGAACGTCACTTTTTTATAAAATTATTTACACCTTGAGAAATAACTAAAATTGTTTCATGTAAAGTGCATAATATGCAATGAATACTGTCCCATTTTACTAACTGCGATGAACATTTGGCGACATCTAGTTAGTAGTAGGGCGGCATATGAGATTTTGTTCATGCAACTACGCTCATTTATTCTATAATTATAAAATAAATGCTACACTGCACGAAAAATGAGAGCTCTACCCCTATTTCTGCAATGAGTGCAGACTGCACGCAGTGCTACATGTGGACGCATTTTTTTCAAAGGTTAACGTAATTTAATCAAAACCAAAAAGATCAAACCTATAACCAAAAATTAATTAATAACGAACATAATAAATGGTATTTTATTAAGTTCAGAATGCGTGAAAGAATCATAAAATTCCATAATATTATACAAAAATATAAACGCATATGAAGGTGATAGTATAATTTCTGAGGTCGAACTTATTATTTGAAAAGTTTCTATTCAATATACTTGTAACTGTTTTACTTTTGCTATTGGCGTATTATTTGAAGTATCTGGGAATTTTTCCTAAAATCTGTTAAATTCATTGTTACTTTCTGATAATCACACTTTCACAATCTGGCAACACTGCAATAAACAATTTTGTGATCACGTGGTTGTTCCATTTCTTTTATTATTTCGTCAGCCGTTAGCGTGGTAAGTTAAACTGGCATTTCTCCGTAACTTAAAAATGTATGTTTATACAACTGAAGAAAAAGCGCAAATAATCAAATGGTATTACGGCGGTAATACTGCTGAGGGAGTTATCGGGCGATTCATTTTTACATTTGAAAACTGTCCTGCCCCGACGGTTAAACCTATTGAACATCGTTCATAAGTTTAAGTCTGTGGGATGTGCGACAAATTTCAGAAAATGTAGTCATTTAAATGACGAAGACGAGCCTACAGTTTACTTAAGGAAAGATCGGGAAAGGAGGGAAATTAATGTCTGTAGTTTCGCCGAGGTAAAAACACCTTGTTCGAGTAGATAAATCTCGCAAGAAGTTGGTGTACAAAAGCGAACCGTGCGGAATATTCTGAAAAGAAATAAGTACCACTGCTACAAAATTATGACTACCCAAGAAATTTTTCCTGAAGACCGTACGAAACGAATGGATTTTTGTGAAACCATGATGGAAAAGGCTAACGAAAACGAAAATTTCATCAAGAACATTTTGTGACTCCTGACATGCTTTTAAATGTCAGGAACGAATTTTATCACCGATTAGGGTATTGCCAGGCGCAACTGGGCGACATTTTTGAACCCCTTATAAAGTAACATTTAGAAAAAAAATTTTTTGATTCATTTTTAATACGTTTTTTATATCTATTTCATTTTAGAATTTTTTATTTTATATTCGTTAGAATATTTGTCAATTTATTTTTATTTAATAGCAGAATGCCAGTTTATTTTCACGCTAAATGGCCAAAAATTGCTCAAAGAATTGCCACCGAGTTCTCTTATGCATTTTAAAAACAATTATGCATCAAATAACTAGAAAATCTCGAAATAAACAGGGATAGGTAGTTATTTACAGAAATAACAACTATACTCCCACAACATTTTGAAATTTACTAACAAAAAAGATTACCAACAGTGTCATCGGCTACCTGATCTGATGAAGGGCGGGCCATCGCAGCGCATGACCTAAAGATGAATAATTTATTGGCAGTACTTGCCCCGCTACTAATTACGCATACCAATGGCCGGGCTCGCAACTTCTTGGTTTTTTGGGGCTTTAGGAGAATTTACCCCGAGTGGCCAATTCACTATCTCTGTCTTTGTTTTTCTTATTAGTTTTAGATAAAGAGAATATTTGCAAATCGCTAGAATTTTCCTAAACACCTAATATTTGTACAATAAAGTGTGTGGAAAGAAGGGATATGATAGGGTGTGCTCTCTTTACTTCACAAAGACAACGTACAATGAGGCAACATTGATACATAATACTCTTTCTCTCCCATGCATGACTTTGCTATTTTTATCCTTTATCCACACACACAAACAGGCACTCAAATTAAACTTTGTCCAATACAGTATATCTAATATATACATTAAGTTCAAAAATACGTAAATATTTACCTTTTATTTTGTATCCAAATTAAAATAGTCTTGAAAATGTTTGATAAAACACAAACATTAATGTACAAATTCACAAAATCGTTCAAAAGCACAAATATTTTCAAATAGTTTGCAGCTACCCAAACAATACTTAAATAAAGAAAATATGGCAACACAGGTTTGGCCATATTACAGGGCGCAATATTTCATTGATTGATTAACTGGCGGAATTTTAAATTAATCCAAACTTTCATAAATTTTTTGTAGTTACATTTTTTTTTAATCCAACCACTTATGGATACTAATTACATAAGCAGTGTAGAATCATATACATTAAAAAGAAATCCAACTTTAATAATTCATCAATTATTATTGAAGGATTTGCAACCGGTATTCCAATTACAGTTATAGAAGTTTCTCCAGCATCTTCAATGCTGTAATTTTTTTGGTCATGGCCTGTGGAAGGACCTACAATTTTAATGAAATTTTCTTTTAACCTCCTAAAAATAGCTTTATTAGGTTGTCTTCTTTCTGGATTGCGATTGAAATATATTTCGGATGCAACATCACAATTGTTATTACTTTGAATAAAGCATATCATATTAGCGTAATTTTCGTAAGACATCTTCACTTTTACGATTAAATGGGATGTAATTATGACGGAAGCTAAATAATTAATACGCAATTTACTGACAAACGGATAAACACTGTTACAGATGACACACGTTTACTTGGAATAAATATAAAAAAAACGCAAAAAAGTAATCTACTAAAAGATTATTTTCGCTATTAAATACTTACACATCAAAAGTAACCCCACATATATGTATAGTTTGAAAGAGAAAAAAATTTCCTTTTTAATTAAACCATAACCATCTATGATTCCCATTTAAAAAATTACAACTTTATGCCATAACTCGAAATTGCAACTTTTTTTTAACATTTTCTCGACGCCACTGTATTATATAGAAAAAAGTGCCTGAAGAATGTAAAAGTTGTTTTTTCATAACTAAAAAAGCGAACTTTTGTTTACAACTAAAAAACAAAAGACGATAGCAAACTTTTGTTTTCGCCAGTGAATTTGTCTCAAAAAAAGAGATTGACAATGTGTCCTCCATTTTTTTGTATCTCTTACAGTTACCGAGTTTTCCATAAACAACTGTTAATCGACATGATATAAGAGCTATTTTTGTAAATTACACCATGATTCTCACCGACACACGATAGATTGCATTACATTATTTAATAATAATAAATGGCACAAGATTATATTTTTTTAAAATAAAAATAATCTATTTTTTTCCTTCTAATCTCATCTTATATTCATTTCCATTATAAAAGAGGTAATCAGATGAGGAACAAGCTTTCAAAAGCCAACATGTCACGTGATTTATTTTACAATAACAAAGTATTTATCCTGGCATCATTACATATACACAATTTCAACATGAATTGTCGCGATTTAATTTATTTTGATAGCAAAAATGGAAAGAGATGAGGACTTTAAATGGAACCAGAACTTGATTTTCGAAATTTAGGACATGTCATTTGAATTTTTGCTCCCCATTTCGACCAAAATGTTTTGTCCCAAAAAAAATTAATTTTCAATCCTCAAAAATAGTACGAATACCTATATGAAGAAAATTCTGAGCTAAAGTTTATAAAATACAAACAAAAGATGTCATACTAAAATTTTTTGAAAATAAAAAAATTGAGGTGATATAAAAATCAAGATTAATTATTATGGAACTGAACATATATCAGTTGCTTAAGATTTTATTCACTAAAATTGAAAAAACAAAATTAATATTTTACCTTTAATTTTTCTAAAAAGCTTTGCCATAGATATCTGTTGCCGCCTCATATTTGCAAGGGCAAACTCCGTTCTCTTTGCTTTCCATAAAGCTCCAAATAAGCTTTGATATGTTGGCATAGTTTGTTGAAAAATAGTACCAATTGGTCCATCAACAATATAAACCAAACTAAATACATCCCATCCCATGTCTCCTGAGGAATGACTCATAAAACTGACATTTAACCTCTTCAAAGTATCCTCATCTTCAAATTGTGCATTTGTAACTCTGATAGCAGATTCGAGTATTGCCGTCAAAGTATGGCCGTAAATGTTTCCAGCAGGTTTATTTAATTCTGGACTAAAAATTACTTTTCAATAAGTTTGCATTGATCCAAAAGTTCTGAAATAATTTTTTTATAAAGCAATATAAATATATAAAAAATTACTGAAATCATCAAAAAAAAAAAAACAGATTGATTTACTGCTTTTAAGAAAATTGTTGTACGTATAATAATGCATGTATGCTCAAGAATGGCTGGATATGATACAAGATATCTCACACTGAATAAATAAAAAATATTACAAAAATTTTAAATATTTCAGAAAACTATAGTAGTATTTATTACTATTTGTAAATTAATTTTACCCTCTCTGTTGAAATACTTTGGTATTTTAATTTTTATTATATCTTTATTAGTATTATGTAAAGGTAAAATACTGTTTACTGTACGGTTTACTCCCGTTTTGCAGGTCGCTCCTGTAATTTACGTCATACCAAATTTTCTAAGGACCGGTTTTTCATTGCATAGGCCGAGTAGTCACTAACTGACGGATAATTTAGCTAACCAAGCAATAATAAACCGGCTCAATTTATGTTTATGAGTGTATATAAACACAGATTTTGTATAAAGTAGATATTTAAGAGGGCAGTAAATAAAAGTAAGATTTATTTTTTTGTGGAATTATTTTTGTTAAAAATGTTAGAGATAATATCAACTACTCCATATTTGGCGGGTTGCGTGGGCCAATATCGAGATTCCATATTTAAGTATAAACAGCCAAAGAATAACATTTGTAATGTACTAGAATTTACATATAAATTTTCATACTTTGGTGTTGCATTTATATGTTTGTGTACATTTTAAATTATAAGAAAAAATAAAACAAGGCCATAAACGTAATACACATTAACTTTAACAGAGATTCCATCAGAAATAGTTAGTCCAATTCCATGACTTTCCACGTTTTCCATGATCAAAGTGACATGAAATCCCAGGATTCTAGAAAAGTTTAACAAACATTTAAAAATAAATTGTATTTATTTATACAAGGTGATTATCATAAATGAAAATCGAAATTTAATCACATGTAGAGGACAAAAAATAACATTTTTTCTCTTGAAATTTTTAATTTTTAAGGTGTTTTCGGGGCTAGAAAGAGGGAAGCAAAATTTTTATTTCCTTTTTAAGAACTCAGATTTATTGGTTTATATTTTAAAATTGGCTTCTCTTAATCACTGGAATATTTTTCTAAATCGTTCCAAGTGTTCTTGAAGGCTTGATGAAAAAATTATGTCATCCAGGTAAACTGAGCATATTTCATCGTGAAGTCCTCGAAGTATATTGTTCATGACCCTTTGGAAGGTTGATAGGCTGTTTTTTTAGGCCAAAAAGCTTCTTCTAATTTCGTCTTGTCCTTTATCTGTAGAAAAAGCAGTTTTCGGAATATGTTCAGATTTCATCTCAATCTGGTGGAATCCATTGGTAAAGTCTAGTGTCGTGAAATATTGGTTGCGTCCCAATTTTCCTAGAAAATCGGTGATGTTAGGCAGGGAAAATTGATCGTCTACCGTCTTCTCATTCAATTTCCGATAATCGATAACGATGCGCCATTTTTTCTTGCCTGATACGTCCATTTTCTTTGGTATTATCCAAACAGGGGAAGAATATGGTGAATAGGGTTCTTGTATAATGCCAGTGCTTATATTTTATCAATTTGGGTTTCTACTTCTTGTTTATGTATTTTCGGATATGCTTTTGGTAAATAAATATATTTTATTGAATTAGTAGACGTGTAAGGTATTTGTTCGACATTAAATATATCTCTGAATTCGTAACAGTGTTCGTATGAGATTGTTTTCTTCCGTGTTACAATGTGATAAACGTAAATTTTTTAAGTTTGCTTTTTTTGCAGGTTATCATAAAAGTTACTTCCGTTTCGTTTATTTTTGTTCAATATTAACTAATTCGTAAAAAGTTACTTGTACTGGATTTTCTGACCGTTTTGTTAAGGTCGTGATTGATATATGATAATTAACATTAACTGGTGCTGAAGGCGTTTTAATTTATCGAAGTATTGATGATTTAAGATACCTTTCCCTAACTTTAGTTTTATTGGTAACAGGACAATTTGTTGTGTTCTTACGGATATGGTAATAGTATATGGTTTTTTTAAATTTTGTTTAATTTTTTGTTTTGGTTTTGCATATTTACATAAATAGGTATCTGTTCAGATTGTTATTAAAATATTATTACACAAAACGATTTTAGTGTTGAGTTGCTGTAATAAATCAAGTCCAAAAAGACCGTTGTAATTGTTTGAAAAATTGAAAATATAGAATTTGTAAGTTTGATCTAATTTCGTATTAAATATTAAATTTAGGGTAATTTTTATGACATTCGTGAATCGATGTTGCATGCGCTGTTTTTACCAGACATAATTTTGTTGCATGCTAACTTTTGTGATACGAAACTACATGTACTACCTGTGTCTAAAAAAAATGTGGCATTTAAAGGGAAGTAAAAATTGGGAAGATCTTGAAATATGTTATTTAGTATTACCATTACCATATTTAAGTATCCTAGTCTTTGTCTGGAATTTTGTGAAAATTTCCGTCTAGAAGTCATGTCATTCATAAAAATTCTCATAGACAAGTCTCACTATGTTTGAATTCAGTTTGAATACATTTGTATTCTATTTCGGCCAATTATTTTGAAAGTTTGCACTTGGAGTGTTCTTTGAATATTGTTATGAAAATTGTTTGAAAAGGTGGTCTAAATGGTGCGAAAAGTTATTATTATAATGCATATTCGGATGTCCGAAATATGGTTGGTTACTTTGTATGAAATTTGCATCTGGGACAGGTTGTCTGTAAAACGTTGGTCGCAGTATAAAATTCGGTCTATTTGTTTGTATACAAATTTGTAACACAACTTATGCAGAACATTTTAACCACATATACAGGGTAAAAAAAGAAGTCGATTTCGTAAAAAAAAATTAATAAAAGTCCCATAGGCAACGAGATGAAAATTGTGTTAAAAAGGTTTGAAAAAGATTTTTTTATTTAAATTTTTTTAACCATACCATGCCTAAATAAGACGTCGATTTTGTAAAAAAAAAATTAATAAAAGTCCCACAGGTAAAGAAATAAAAATTGTGAAGGTTACAATATTTTTGAAATATTCTAATTAAATCCAACAGAAAAAAAGATCCAAGTTCACTGTACTAATTGTATATGTAACTGCCATCAGAGCTGTAATGTAGATTTTATCGGATAACGGATAACAGCCCGCTTGTGTGCGAATTGTTAGTATTATTTTGAATAAAAATGGAACATATGTACAGTAGCGTGGAGTTAATGGACATGGTTTTAGCCTACAAAACTCATTAGCAGCTGTATGTCCGGCGATTTCCAAATAGGCACCTGCCTCATCCCAATACTTTTACGGCAGTGGTTCTACGTGGACGCGATAGTGGTAATTTATACCCATAACGAGGAAAAGAGGGGGTCGGGTTCGCCCACATTGCATTGTTAATGACGAAGAACAACTTTTAGATAATGTGGATGAATATCCACGAATAAGCACAAGACAGCTAGCCCGGCAGGTCCCTTTCTTGTCGCATCAAACAAACAGCGTGGCATATACTACGTGAGGCTCAATTGCACCCTTATCACGTCCAGAAAGTCCAAGCATTATTGTCTGGAGACTACCCCTTACGAATAAGATTTTGTGAATGGTTGTTGCAAAGAAATGCTCAAAATGCCCGATTTACAGCCGATGTCTTGGTCACAGATGAAGCTATTTTTACGCGCAATGGGATAACCAATTTACATAATACACACGTTTGGGCCTCTGAGAATCCTCATGCAATAGTTCGGAATCAGTTTTAGCATCGGTTCTCTTTAAATGTTTGGGCGGGGATTGTCGATGAACGCCTAATTGGTCCGTTCATAGTGCCTAATCAGAGGGATGGTCTTCAATATTTGCAATTTCTCCGTAATGATTTGCCTGTTTTTCTTGAGGATGTGCCCTTGGATGTCCGATGGCGGATGTGGTTTTTACACGATGGTGCGCCCTCTCATTATCGTTTAGTAGTCAGAGATTATTTGATTCAAGTACAAGGGATACCTTTGATCGGACAGGGTGGACCAGTAGCTTGGCCTCCGCGGTCCCCAAATCTAAATCCTCTTGACTTCTTTTTGTGGAGATATTTAAAAACCTAGTGTACCAAACCACAGAAGAGGGGATCCATAGAAGCGAAAGCTTGCGGCGGCACTTTGAAATCGTAGGTACCGATTTCCGTGACCTCGAAGTGACAGTAGAATGCGTTATGATTACACTGAGAGAAATAACTATTAGAAATATATTAATTTTGTCGGGCGTTCAGTACATTATACACTGAGAAAACTAGTTTATTAAACTATATATTATTATGTACATACCATACGTGATTATGAATGTATACATATAAAATAGAGTTATTGTGATTGAGGGCCTGAATCATGCTGTAGACAAAAAATTTATTATGTCTAAAAAATCAATATTTGAAAAAATTAAGCTAAACTTGAAATGTTTCTTATACCCCGTGACTTATAAACGTTTATTTGTTCAGAACTCCATAAATATGGTACCTATAATCTCAATTACATTTGAATCAAAGATAAATCTGATTTGTCTGATGGACAGACATATTATAACAATTATTTTCAATGGTTTTATTTGATACAAAAGTGATATTTTAGTAAAAAAAATACCAATATTGATAACGGACAAATACTTTACTGGCAAATACTAACGTATTTGTGCAGTAACACTAATAACAAAGAAATTTGTATAGATAACGTAAAATAATACAGAAGATTTTTAAAAAAATATCTTTTATTGATAAATAGAATATTACAAACAAAATTGTGTACCAAACATTTTAATTAATTACAGATGTGACAAAATATTTATTTTTCTATTTTTTTTATTTTTTTTTTATTCCCTTTTTATGTCTATATTTGCATATTTCATACAGTAAAATATTCTTAGCCTAATAAATAATTTTAAAATATATAATTTTGGAAAATCAGGACAAGGATGGTTGAGTGGTACATTCCTCATATTATCAAGGAATATGTGTGAAATTCCTGATTCAGTGCAAATTTCTTTTTCCAGTGCACATTACTCTTGATTGTTTCAGTAATATAAATTTACACATACCTTTCAGGATCTTTAGGAAATACGAAAAAGCTTATTGTTCCACCTCTTCTAGAAGGGCATGACCGATAAGAACACCCTTTGCCTTAGAAGCCATTGAAAACACCAAAATCCAATACACAATAGTCCAGAAATACACGAAATATTCGCAAAAAACGCACAATACTCCTATTAACACGTTACACTGTTAATATCACTACATAAACAAACAAAACGGCCATAAAATAGTAAAATACTGTGTAAGCGTTTATACAATTGTTACTCGCAAAACGTAAATAAACATAAAAGTTTGTATTCATATGAATCATACGGCATGTGACAGATGACAGATGGAGCAGTTATAACATGGCGGACATGGGACATGCGCGCTCAAATTTGGTTTGCCTTTGAAGGCTAGCTTTCGCTTCTGTATGGATCCCTCTTCTGTGACCAAACTGAAATAGACAATATCGATGTATTACGTGAACGCATCACAACGGCTGTCGATAATCTGCGTCTTCGGGAGCAGCAGGAAGGAGGAACATTCCAGCTAGTGCGATAAAATTGGATTAAACGGGCCCAGGCGTACTTGCAAGTTAATGGACAAAACTTTGAACAGCTTTTGTAGAAATAGTATGCAAGTCATTTTACATTTACTTTAATTTATAACTTTAAAAATTTGTATCTCGTTACCTATTGGACTTTTATTAAAAAAAAATTTACGACTTCTTATTTATGGTTAAAAAATTTAGTAAGAAAAATTTTTTTCAAAACTGTAACAATTTTTAACTCGTTACCTATGGCACTTTTATTAAAATTTTTTTTAACGAAATCGAATTCTTTTTTCACCCTGTATGTGTGGTTAACTTTTCTGCATAAGTAATGTACACCCTGTATATGTATTAGGTTTGAAAGTTTTATTGTAAGTTCTTTGTTTAAATTCAATATCGGCTTCCTCACGCAATTTATGGCTTGTTCAATATATTCAGTATCTTTACATTTTACAATGATTTGCATTTTTTCGGGTACACTGTTTATATAAGTTTTCAATGTTATTTGCTCATAATATTGTACTTTTACTTGTTTAACATTAATTGGTTCATCAGTTTCGTTTTATTTGGAAATTAAAAGGCTATATAAAGTATGAAGTCTTAAACCAAATTGATTAAGATTTTCATTTTTGTTAGGTGTGATTGAAATAAGATCGTTCATCAAACAATCGATATTTCGTCCATCAGAAAATGTATTTGGCAAGGTTTGCTTAATTCATCCCCATGTATTAAGTTCATTTTGCGGACAAACAATGTTTGCTGCATGACCACGTAGTTTACTAATTATGGTACTAATAATGCACTTATTAATGGATATAAAGATTCCCTAACATTTTGAAAGCTCGTTATAAGCTCCTCATTAGCTCTTATAAATGATGATAAAATATGTTCATCTCCATTAAATAAAGGTATATTATTTGCGTATATACGATATAAAGCGTGATCCATTTTTTCGTTCAAAACTGGTGGATTTTGGAAAGGTAATTTATCAACTATATCAGCTAAATCCTCCAGATATTTACTATTTAGATAACGAATAATTACACTAAAGTAATAATACAGAAAAAAATTGAGTAAGATCAGCTATTTCATTGAAATAAACAGTACTATTTGTCAAATTAAATTTTCCAAGAGATTGACTGGACATTCTATTTGGTGAAAAAATTTGTAAACTACTTATTTATTTGCTAAAACTAGTGAAATTTTGTGCTTTCTAATTTAATATAAGTTTAATAACAGAAATGAAATTCTCACTAAAAAATTGTCATGAGACATTATTATTAGCAATAATGATATCCTCATTTGACTTGACTTATTAGTCCTAAGCGGAAATATTGGTTCAAAGTGAAGGTCCAACTTCCGGTTCCTTATCCTAATTTTCTTGTGACGACCTGATTGTCTAGCGGCGATGTTCCTTCACCAATCACAAGGTTGTGAAGTAAATCCTTCTAAATCCTGGCTTCTGCTTCTGTAAATTCTACTCAGTTCACTTTTACGATCTTCTTGTAGGTTACTTAATTCACTTACGAACGTTGATGTTTTCACTCACTAATTTGTACAATTTTCACTCACACAAATTTAATGAATTGTTCGTCGTATCACTTAACGATTGAAATAGATGAAAATCTTATTCATAGAAATCTGTAATACAATCCTACCCACTGCGTCAGTTAAGATTTAAAGTCGAGAAAAATAGTTTTAAAAAAATATATTTTCACAATAAAAAGGAGTTGTTACACATCTTGATGCTCGTAACTAACTATGATTTACATAAATAATAGAAGCTTAAAAGTGCTGAATTTGTAAACTGCTTCATCTCAGTCTACATCCCATGATATAAACACATAACATAATATACATACTTGCCGTTGACTGCGTGGTTTATGACATACTGCGAAGCTGTTTAGATACGGTATTAGGGGCCCTGCGTTAAATTTTCTATCAAGCTATATTAAAAAACCGTTCCCAACAGTAGCGGCTGGTGGAATTAGGTTATACAATATCTCAATATTGGAGCATGAAACCCAAGCAATATTTGAACGCACGACTATCAATACTGATTGAAGAAGTTTTGCAGAAAAAAATTGAGAAAAAAGTTGCAAAAATGCGCAGCATCCCCAGATTACTTGTAGACCATTAGTAAAATCTTTGCAAATTATTATTTTTTTTTCGTAATCAGAAGGAAAATTTATCAACCCGTTTTTTTTTTTGGTTTTCGAACATTTTGATTTGTTGTAAAGTTATGACACTTTGAAATTTAAGTTCTTTATTGGGTAAATTTCAAAATGTCATAACTTTACCTAATCTTTTTGTATTTTTTTTTCTCAAATTTTTTTCAACAAAACTTCTTCAATCAGTACTGATAGTCGTGCCTTCAAATATTGCTTGGATGTCATGCTCCAATACTGAGGTATGATACAACCTAAATCAACCAACTGCCACAGGGACCTATACTAGGACCATTTATTTACCTTATCTTCGCCAATCTTGCCGTCAATTGTTGTAGAATCAAAATTCTACAAAAAAATTTAATAATCTCGACAAAATAATGTTACCAAAAAATCACCCAGATCACATAAAAGGCCTTCAGCCATTAGAAACATTTAAAAAAATGCCCGAGACAGAAATTACACGGGTTCAAAATATCACGTCACATCACTTTTTTTAGCATATTAGACAAAGAATAAAAACCATATTCAAAACTTTAAACCACAATTTTTATTTTTATCTCAATTCTCCGATTTTTAAAAGGCGAAATAGCAAAATTAATTTATATCAAAAAACCGCTCCGCAGCATAAGCGCGGCGGCAAGCGCTGCGGTACATTTACAAACATCAAAATGACCAAATTTCATAAATATATTCATAAGCAATAATTACAAACCGGTCTGAACGATTTTACTGCAATCCGAGAGGCCCCACAAAATACTAAATTCAGTGGTTGACAGAAGCAAATAATTATCAGATGCCAAAGCCATCGTAAAATAATAAAAGCTAAATTTCTGCATATCATACAAATTTTAAAAAATGCCAGTCGCACACACCTAAAAATTAATTTTTACAATTCAATTAAATAAATAACAATTAATATCAAAGTAAAATAGTTTCAGACAAAATAATAACAATAATTTCAGGCAACAATCATTGTTTCCACAGCGTCTCATTAACTGCTAGATTTATTTATACGAGACTTAAACTTGTAAAATTGGAGTTTGGTACACCGTGTAGTGGACCAGCCAGACAGCCAGCCGTATCGGGAGCTTTTGGCATATCGGAGCTTTCGAGCGGGGTAGATTTTATTTTTACTACGCACTTTCAAAACCATGACATCATGTTAACATCGCAATAGATGACGACACAACCCCTATAAACACAAAATTTCGACACCGAAGAGCAAGCATCGTGGTATAAATTCATTATTAAGTATAATTTTTCACTTTTTGCATTCATACAGACTTGATGTCCCTTCACGAACGACAAATAATTAACTTAAAACACCATTACGACAAATAATTAACTTAAAACCCCATTAATAAACACCAACTGATCTAGAGCCCTTAGGACAGTCCATCGTTGATCGTTTTACAGGTAATATTTCTCACACGGGCCTCAGAAGTCGTAAAATAGGCACTAAGAAATTTCTCCACGCAGAAGGCTGGGTTATTTTTTTGAGGCGTCCACCACGTATAAAGTAATTTTAAAACATTCACGGCAAAGAACCAGAAGCACTTCTTCGACCACTTTTATCATCGATGGATTTTGGCTTAAGGAGTCTTCCGTCATCAGATTTTACTGTAAAAATCTATATTGTTTTTTATTTATTAAACTCAAAAAAACCACACGCAAGCTCCTACGACGTAGAATGTCTAAAAATAAAAAATTAAACGTTTATGCAAAAGAACATCATCGTCTGAGATTTCTGACGACAAGGTAAGGCATTGATTTACATAGACATCATTTTTTCAAAATATATTTTTTCGTGAGGCTAGGTTTGTTAAGATGAGTTTCGAATTTCGGTTTTATATTAGAAAATTTTACTTGTTTTAAAATCAAAGCTTCACTTGACTTAAAATTCATTTATTCAACAAAATTTGGTTAGTTTAAGTTTCCTGGGTGTTTCCTAGGCTGCCATAAAAGTTTCAGAATTTATTGAAATTTTTCGAGATTTAAGGATCGACAGCCAAATTTTTTTTTTGTGATTGTGAATTTTACGTTCATCTAAAGAACTACCTATCCAATTTTATTTTTGGTCTTAACGGCTTTGTCAAATAAATTTTACACTTTCACAGATCACCTGATCTCACTAGTAAAACTCAATTTTGTAAGGAACCCTGTTAAAATTATTTTTTTGGCCGTCAGCGACTTTGAAAAAAATAAATTTCGTAGTTCTAAAAGCATTTGCAGGGAAATAAAAAGACATTTTTGCACAGACCCCTGTTCAATTTTATTTTTTACATAAGAGCTGACTGAAAAAATATTTTCAGTATTCCTTAAAATCATTTTCAGGCTAGAAAAAAGCCAAATTGCCAGGGCCCCGCTGTAGAAATTTTTTTTTTGGCCCTAATAAATAAAAAGCATAAGCTGCTTGATTAAATCCTTTTGCTACAAAGTCTGAGGTAGAAACAAGTCCCTCAAGTCAGGACCGCCGAAGAGGAGTTGCTGAAGTCTTGCTCAGTTCTGCTAGCCTAGCCAAAGGCACACAGAAATTCAGCGAGGCTAAGAACAGGCTACCTTACGTCTCTGGATAAAGAAAATCGACCTTGAGAAAATTTTATTTAAAAAGAAAACCACCTTGGTGTAATTGTGACACCATATTATGTGTCGTCGACACAAATTTTTGTTTAGAAAAGTCCTGACGCTGCGCTGTAAGAAACACATCAAAGGATCTATACAACGACTTCATAATATGGTCAGAGAAAAACAGACTTACACTTAATAAGGCAAAAACTGCTACTGTGTCTTTTAGGCACAACATCGAGCCCTGCCCTGACGATGTTTGACCACAATTTAACGTGGGCTACTCATATGGATAGTTTGTGTGTGAAGCTCGGCGAAGTTGCTTGGCATGCGAAACTTAAAAAATCACTGTAGTAAAGATGCTTTATTAACATTCTACTACTCCAACATACATCCCTATCTACGTTATGGGATCATGTTGTGGGGATTGAGTACTTCCTATGCCCATCGAGCGTTTATCTTACAAAGGCGTGTTATTAGGATTATAAAGAGTTTACACCCTCCAACGTCTTATAGAGAATTTTTAAGACTTTGAAAATATTAACACACACACACACACCACCTACACACACACACACACACACACACACCACACACACACACCCCACACACCCCCACACACACGCACACGCGCACTCGCACACTCACACATACACGCCCACGCGCACACACACACGCGCCACACCCTCGCCACACCCGCACACACGCGCCACACACACACGCACACACGCGCCACACCCACACACACGCGCCATACTCGCACACGCGCACGCACGCACACACACACACGCCCACGCGCACCCGCACACGGGCGCACCCGCACACGCCACGCGCGCACCCGCACACGCCCACGCGCGTACCCGCATACGCCAACGAGCGCACCCGCACACGCCCACGCCCACGCGCGCACCCGCACCCGCCCACACTTACACACACCTGCACACGCCCAAGCGCGCACCTGCTCACGTCCACGCGCGCATACACACCCCACATACACAAACGTGTGCGCCCACACAAACACGCGCGCACAAACGCACGCACGCACGCGCGCGCCTGCATGTGTGTGTGTGTGTGTGTGTGTGTGTGTGTGTGTGTGTGTGTGTGTATATATATATATATATATATATATATATATATATATATATAAATATATATATATATATATATATATATATATATATATATATATATATATATATATATATATATATATATATATATGTATGTATATATATATGTGTATATATATATATATGTGTGTATATATATATATGTGTATACAGGGTGTTTACAAACTCTGGGAATTATTTTTTGAGGATAAGTACATCTTGATATAATAAATCGTATAGTGCATAAGAAAAC
>JANEYF010003135.1:0-38107 GCA_029963845.1 Rhamnusium bicolor
TACGGCACTCGTTAAAGGAGTGACCATTTCGCTTACAATAAGAACAGAACTTTTGATTATTAAAATTAGATGGCTTTGGTAAATTTTGCATAGGTTTATTTACAGTTTTATTTGTAAATTTTTGAGATTCAAAATAAGATAACTGAAGTTCCCTTTTAACACGATTTATCGCATCTAACATATTTCGTGGGTCTCCGGCTCTTACAATTTGTCCTATTTTTGGTTCTAATCCGGTTAATAGTGTAGTTAATGTCATATTTTCAATTAAATTAGATTGCGCGGTTTTTTCCTCAAGCGTGAGGCTTTGTTTTTGCACAGCGGCGTGCATTTTTGCGTTGTGAGTTTGCAATCTAGAAATAAAAGTTAAAGCGGTTTCGTTAGGTAGCTGGTGAATACGCTGTAAGTCTTGTATTAAAGCGGTCAAATCGCGTGGATCGCCAAAATGAGCATCAAGTAATGCTTTTATTTCGCCCCATGTATTTGGGTTGCGTGAATTTACGATTTCTGCAGCTTTACCGCGAAGTTTATTTTTTATGTGCAAAGTTAATAAAATGCGTTGATCATCTACGGCCATGCCCTGGGCATGAATGCAGGCGTTAATAAAAGTTTGCAAAAATATGGGATTGCCATCAAATTCTGGTACAATCGAGAAAATTTCACTTAATTTGTAGGGTTCGATACTAGTACTTTCGGTTGTGAGAGACATGTTGCTAGATATTTAGATGTTATCGAAATGAAATTAAGTAAAAATAAAAATAAAAAGATTAAAATAATATTTAGTTTGCTATAAAATATGTTTCGTAGTGTTAATATAAATTGTGGTAGATATTTAGTTTGCAATGTAATATGGAAGTTGGATAATAGAAATAAATTATGCACTTATATATAAAAAATTAGTGTGGTCTTTAAGTCGAACTGTACTTCTTGCTCACCTCTACACACGTATATGTAGCGAGTGGATACAGTTAGAAATATCAGCCAACTAATATGTAAAAATAAAATGTTTGGTCTGCAAGTCGAACTGTACTTCTTGCTCACCTCTACACACGTATATGTAGCGAGTGGATACAGTTAGAAAAGAGCCAAATCAAAAACAATAAAATAAAATAAAAATAAAAATAAAATAAAATTGTTTGTTACTTGAAAAATTGAAAAAAAATGATAACGAGATGATTCTTAAATGTCTTACGTAATTGTGTTCATGAGGTTCTTCCGTCAAGGGATTGGGATCCGCCAACGTAGTGATGAAGGGCTCCTTGTTCTCGTAGGCTAACTTTCACTAGTTAGGTATCTTCTGTAGATATTCTCCTTGTTCTAATGCGTTGCACTACCAGTTAGGCTTCTTGTTCTACGATGTTTACGGATCCTACCGACTGCGCCAATTCTTATATTTTTGTTTACATGAATAACTTTTTAAAAACTATTTTTATTTGATTAGAGTCAACGTTGACTCTTTGAAGAAATTAAAATGAATTATAAAATGAAAATGTTTATTCTAGCATGATGAGTATATAACTGATTTTACAAATGTGGTGAGCTAATTTATAACATGTTTGATTTATGCTGGATAAGCAATTACAACAGTTCCCAGACTTGAAACAAAGCAAATGCTAAATAAGCAGTTTGTAATTCTAAGAGAGAATTTGTTATCTGTAACGTAGGTGTAATATGATACTCTAAGATAATATAAAGTGAAGCCAAAGTCGTGTATAAGTTAACATACAGTGGCGTAGATATTATATAACATATATATATATATATATATATATATATATATATATATATATATATATATATATATATATATATATATATATATATATATATATATGTTGTTTTTCAGGTTTTCGCGGGTGGTGAATGTTAAATTCGTTTCCGGGTATACTCCCGCGTAAGTGAGAGATAGGCCCCGAGAGGGGACCGTGGTTGTTGAACGACGTTCAGACAACCACGGTCCCTCCCCGGGGCCTATCACCTACGCGGGAGTATACCCGGAAAACGAATTTAAGATATATATATATATATATATATATATATATATATATATATATATATATATATATATATATATATATATATATATATATATATATATATATATATTTTATAACGTAATAATTATAACAAAAAGTGTAGATATTTAATTTATTTTTGACTTGAATGATTTGTAGCCGGTTTTCCCTTTAAGGCTGGGAATCGAATACGAATAATTCGAGTAATTGAATATTCGAGTATTCGAATACGAATTATTCTAATGGGAAATTATTCGAATAATCGAATATTAGAAATATTCGAATACTCGAATATATTCGAATATTCGAATACTGGAATATATTCGAGTATTCGAATATTCGATAATATTTGAATATTACAATATATTATTAAATTATGTACAAATAGGTATGCAGTATGCATCCAACCAAAGTAGGTAGATAGTAGGAATAGGTAGGTACCTATTCTAAAATCCAAATATATAAATAGACCATATTAGTGGCACGTTTTACTCCCAGTCAAACTATTCCAACTCTTTCTCGCCTCGACCTTATTCTTACTGTACTAAGGCAGGGGTTAAAATTAAATTTTAAATTTTAGAAAACCTGTAAATATTAACCTATTGACTTTTCATGTATTTGTTTTACCTTCACAATCTGCGTCTTTTTTAAAAACATTCTAATTTTAGAGCACTTTTATTTTTTTCGGAAATGGAAAAATAGTTATGACACAAGTATAATAAACTAGCTCTGTTTTCGTTTTATTTAAGCTTCAATAGTTAAATGTGAACAATAGCGCCTCAATTCTAAAATAAAATACTAACTAAATAATTCTGACCCTTAAAGCACATGTACAGGAGACATACTCTATTGTGGGTATGGAAAGCAAATCAAATGGCCTGCTTAGTGGATTACGTCACGACTATTATTGTGGTCTATCCAACCAAATACTCAAATAGAGTATTGACTATTCACTAGTATTCAGTGCTATACCTATTAATAATGAATATTCGAGGATCCGGATTATTCGGATACCTATTCGAATAATTCGGATTATTCGAGTATTCGAATAGGTATTCGAATAATTCGAATTATTCGAATATCCGAATACTCGAATAATTCAAATATCCGAATATCCGAATAGTTCGAATATTCGAATATTTTTTCGAACGAATATTCGAATACTAAAATCTGGAAAATTCCCAGCCTTATTTTTCTATTTCCATTTAAATTGCTTAATAGACAATTTCCATGTAAACAATTATTAATAAAATTATATCCAAGGAAGAACAAATTTATTGAGTGGAAAAACTATATAGCTCTTAAAATACTAATCGATTTATTAATCCTATAGTGATGAAAAATACACAAAATTGTTTTGTTTTCGATGTTCCTAAGAATTCCTTGCCGAGGCTGTCTATATTAGTGTAGATCCTGCATTAAGGGCTCATGCATCACAATTAAAGTTAGGAGAAGTATTTCCAGGAGTTCAGGTTGCTAAGTAAGTGTTTCAACTTGCTAAGTAAGTGTTTCAACTAATAAAATATTATTATTAATACTCAAAACAGCAGCAGACATCTTTTTTAGGATAATCGATAGTAAAAATCCAAAGTACCCAGTAGGACAACATGTTACAGGTTTTTTTGGTTGGAGGACGCATTCAGTTTCAGATGGAAATTTACCGTTCGGTAGAGCAACATTAGTACCTAATTTGGGTGGTTTACCTTTATCTTTAGCACTTGGCGTTTTGGGAATGACCGGGTAAGTATTTTTCATATGACAAATATTATGGGTAGACACCGGACAATTTCCGTGTGTGCAGGGCTGGCACATGGGGTAAAAGACAATAACAATCTTAATATTTAATGAAACCTCATGTACTGTGTTAAGGTTTTAGTATAGATTGCAAGGCATGGGCCAGACAAGATACATGAATCATATTGGGATACATGGAACGTAAAAGTTTGGCAGCTTTACACGTACATTGTATCCCAGAATAGATGTAATGGACAACAAATCTTCGAATTTTTTAATAGCACTTGGGGAATCAGTCCTGCTTGATGTAATAGTAAATATGTATCAGAAATGAGTTGATCGGTGTTATATAGAGTGTTATAAAACATACTGTATAACACTGATTCGATTAAAAAAGTCGTCACTAATAAACTACTTTTATTTCTTAAGATATAGTTATTTAGAATACAATTTGTGCCTCCTTACTAAATTTTAGAAATAATTTACTTGTTAGAACTTGCCCTTTTTTCAGTCAAAATCAGTTGAAAGTGCTCCGAAATCACAAACATCTTTTCTAAAATAAATTAGTATTACAGACAACTTTCGTTCTTAACGTCTTATCTTATTTTCAACAAAATATTGACTATATTAAAAAAGATGCAGTTCCATCAACATAAATTCATATACCTAAAATTACGTAAGTACGCAAAAATTGCATTCTAAACTACTTTTTTTCATGGAATTTTTTTCATATATTGAAAAATAAAGGTAGTTAATTAGTGACGATATTTACAAATTGACTTACATATAACACCGAATCAACTGATTTTTGATATATCACAAATTTACACCAGGTAGGACTAATTCCCGAAGTGTCATTCCAAAATTCGAAAATTGTCTATCCATTACATCACCTTTTGTTACATATATCCTGTGTATGCATATGCCGCTGCGTTTGATACAAGCAATAAAATATTTTCACATTTAACACCAATATTACACAAAGCATTTGCCACTATTTCCTCAATTGTTCGCGCATTGGTTTGCAACACACGTTAACTACATATTAACAGTAGAGGTGTACTCTGAATACACATAATATAGGGTGTTTCAATAAGAGCGCAATATTTCAAGGTTCAATAAAACATGGTTTTCTGTATTACAAGTATTAGAATATTTATTTAGTTATAATGTAGACATTTGGAACAACACATCCGGTAAATAACCACTACGGCTTTGCTGGCACATGCGTACCCTTTTGGCGAAATTTTGAATAACGCTGTGGCATACTTGTGGCGGTATTTCGTTGATATAGGTCTAATTTCGGCCTTCAATGCTTCGGTGGTCGCGAGCTTGATGGCATAAACCTGTGACTTCAGATAATCCCACAGCCAAAAGTCCAAAGGTGTTAATTCGCAAGATCGTGGAGGCCAATTCTGGTTACCAAACCAAGAACCGAGAGATGACACGACTAGGGAAAAGACTCGAGTAAGACCTTCAAAATGTTTAACAATCAGGACGTGTTGTTCTATCGTGTAATGCTCCGTGTTTACTAACTCTCATTTGGCTCCTATTGACCTGGCATGTAATAATCTTGTGACATCATGACAGCCAAACTGGCGCGCAATTCTAATCTTGCGCTTTTATTGAAACACCTTTTAAATCGAGGGTTTCGTGTCAAACGACAGATTTCAGATATCGATACCGATACTCAGATACTAGCTTTCAGATACAAGATATTCAGATACATGTATCTGAAAATTGATAATTTAATAACGGTGACCTAAATTTAATTAGCTATAGCCAGCACCCTCTTTTACATTTTTGATATCTTTACACCTTAATAAGAGAGTATATATTTAGCCCTTAATTGCATGATTTTTTTTCAAAATTCTGAATTGATGTCTAAAAAAAAAATTGAGTAATTTTGAGGTACATATTGCATAAAGAATACTTGGAAACACTTTTCTCAAAAATCCTTTATTAAAACATAAAAAAAATACATGTTGTATATCTACAACAATGTGTAAATATACAAGTATAGTCGTATTATTATAAACCTTTTTTACATATTATTGTGAAACTTTCTAAAGCAGTTATTTGTTTTATTGAAACATAGCGTAACTCCGCATTTATCGCATGACAGGTGATCTATAAAAGGCCATAGTTTATGAAGCCGGTCATGATTTTGGTCATCTTTGGGCAAGTGTTTTTCGTTATCATTAAAATGTAAAAACTGTTTTATTCTTTCAAATCTGCTTATGGTCATTGTTTTTTTAACAATCTCAACTCCTATGTCAGTTGCCCAGTATGTACGGATAGTTGGAAGTCCTACCAGAGATGTAAATAATAATATTCCGATATATTGCCTAAACTCAGTACACGGGAGGTTCAGTGGTCTGTTTACATCAACCTGATGAGCATAAATGTTTGATTCCTGCACAATCTTATCAATGATATCTACTGAAAAAAAATACTTGAAACATTCATAGGGTGTGGTTAAATTTAAGAGATCCTGAGGCAAAGATTCATCTCCCTTAAATGATAATTGAACCTCATTGAGAATTAGGTTTTTTTTGTTTCCAGACTATATGTACCTTTTTCTTCCTTTTATTTACAGCCTTATCAACTTTACCAACATCTGCAACAACTGAATTTACCGATGGTTCCCCCTGCTCTGTGTCAGTTAAATCTTCCTCGTTTTCTTCTTCCGAAGTATCAATTCTATCAGCATTTTTATCTAATAATTCGGGAATGTATTCTGAATCAAGCAAGCTGTCCGTGTCCGAAAAATCGCAACCATCTTCACTGAAATCACTAAAATTGTTTAATATATGTTCCAATTCAGCATCAGTTAGAAATGTTTTGGATCCTTGCGCCATATTCTGGAACAACATACATTGTAAAAATTTTACCTTGGAAGAAAAATAATAAAGATATACACAAGATGCAGTAGTTGCATAATGTTGTACTTATACAACAGGGTTTATTGCAGCTTCCTACATATTGTTGTATATGTACAACATTCATAATTTTGATCAGATAAATTATGCCAAGGTTTTTACTTACACCAAATGATAAAATATGTTAAAGGTTAGCCTTTTAATATCCTCCAGTATTTTTTTTACAACTATTCAACACTTTACACAGCTTAGAACACGAACGAAATAATATAGGTTATACGCGTCTGTTTACATCCGGAGATAGTGACCACAGTTTGAACTACAAATTCATAATGCGCAAACTCACCTCATTTTGCTTCATTACTATGTTTCAGTAATACAACATCATGTAGGTAGTTTAGTTTAACGTTTCATGGGTATCATAAACGGGAGAAAATCAGTATGTTGTACTTCTACAACGACATGCAATTAAGGGTTAGGACAACACTTCAAACGTTTGGTTAAATTTGACGTATTGAAATAACGAATGTAGTCGCCTCCTCTCGAATAGTGATTTGCACAGTAATTGAATTTCACTGTATTGGTTTTAACAATGAGTTTTGTGAAGAGTTTCCACACTACTGATGACATTTTTGTTTGATGTCCCACTCTACGCTACCAAGACAGTTACACACAATCACACAAACCACCACCGAAATGATGTAAGCACACAGGTCAGATTGATTACGGCGGCATTTGGGAAAATCCCGGGATGTAATATCTTACTAATTTCCTCTGCAATATAAAAACGGCCTGGGCTTTCTAAATATACTCGAACTTTAAAACACTTGGGCAATACCCTCGTAATTCAAGGTAACCATTAGCTGCAGGCAAGGAAAACGTACCAAACTCCAATCAACGCCACGCATCCGCACTGGATCGTGGCTCCAGCTCGTCTGTTTTTCGAGCTTAAAATTCATTGTTCTATTTTACGCGCTTCAGAAGTTATGAGTTTGATTTTGAGGTTCAAATTTAATGGACCATGATCTTTAGTGTAGAGTGCAATTAGGTAGCTAGTGCTCTAAATTTAAACCTCTCAGTTCTAAAGTAATATTTAGTTTTTGTGCGTACATCCTTCTTCTCTGGTTGATATATTTTAATTTTAGAAATACAGCTTACTTTGGTTTCCTCGAAATATGTACCCCCGGGCTGGTGAGACAGTAGTCGTGACAGCTGCTGCTGGAGCAACAGGAAGTCATGTAGGTCAAATTGCTAAAATTAAAGGATGTAAAGTTATTGGAATAGCGGGGTCGGATGAAAAAGGAAAATGGTTGGTTGACGAATTAGGATTTGATCATTTTATCGACTACAAAACTGCTGATGTGGATAAAGCTCTAACAGATGTAGCACCAGAAGGTGTAGATTGTTATTTTGACAACGTAAGTAGTCAGAAGAAATAGTTTATTGAATATTGCCTTACTTTACTATTGGTATTTATTTAAATGGTGTCATCCTAATGGTAGCGATGGTCCATCACCATCCGTTCATGTGTCACCTCATTTCTGCGATAATAATTAAATAATAATTTTGATGTTTCGTCTAGCAAAAGATCAAAGAGGTATCTGCGATTTTTGATCAAAATGAGTTATTTGGAGATTTACATACAAAAAAATTCTTTCAATCGATTGGTGCCAGAACAGTGTGTCAAGTCGAATCAGTTACGAGTAGGGAATATAAACATTAGATAAGCCAAAACATGTTTAGTGCAATATACAGATCTCTGTAGTATATACCTCCTTGTTGTGCCTAATATAATGCAAAAGTGGTTAGATGACAGTGACCGCTTATATTACCTAACCGAAATACCTGTCCACAAATTGAAAAATTCGTTTATATGATAAACCGTTAACACTTAAAAGGAGAAAGTATGATAATGTTATGCATCTAGCTCGAAAATACGTGACCCAAGCAAATATAACTTTTTATAATAACTTTATGATTTCTGATGAAAAATAAACAACCCAGAAAGTGACGTGACTGATGATGATGACAATAATATTGATTAACTTGATGTTTGTTCTAAATATTTAGTAAGAGTTTTTTCAAATATGTTCATTAACTACACATTTTTTTATGTCTTGGTTGTAACAAAGATGTATCTGTAAATTGTATTATTTATTTTAGAAAAAGTAAAAAATGAATGCGAATCTATTTTATAGCCAATTAATATATCGATTCATTCAAAAAATATCAAAAAGTAACGTAAAAAATCAAAATGTGAATCAGTTATCATTGTCTCCTGAACAATTTTAAAAGACCAGATACCTCTTTGTTGCAGCAAGGTCTTCAATTTCAAAGTCCATAATCACAGTGATATTATTGAAATCCCATTTAAGAATAAATATGTGCTTAGATATTACTTTATCTTGATCTTCTGATAAAGCTGTATACAATGACCGCCTAAACATCAAGAGTAACTTAATCATTGTATAAGATGCTACATGCATATAATACTGATGAGTATCACTACCCAAGATATAGGTATTATCTCAAAAAAATATCCAAAATATAAGGTAACACCTGACAAATAATAATTTATCGAGGAAGTTACCTTAATTAAATGTTTTAACCGAACTCATTTACATGATGGGGTACATAAACGAAAACATTCTAAATCTAACATCAATTTTAACAAAAACTCATTGCAAAAATATAGAAAATAAATCTACATAGGTAGTTTAAAATATGATATATCGTTTAGAACGTAGATTATTGAAAACGAAAAATTAAAAAAATGTCCCAAAAGGACCTTCCGTCTAAAATTTATTTCAAAAAATTATGGCGATTTTTGTTACTTAAAAAAATATATTAAAGTTTAAATATCTCGGAAACCAGTGATTTTTCGAAAATTATCCGCATCATTAAATTATATTAAAAGACATGTCACATGCGTCTCTTTTCAAAGTTTCTAGGATCAAAACTTTCCTTTGCATCGCAACGCAATCTATACCTCAATATGGAGAAAGACCATTTTTACTTAAACTTGAAGTCATTTAAATATTCTAGTGAATGCCTTTTGCGGAATTCAGATATTTCTTTTAGTTTTCAAGAAAATGACGCCGGGAATTATAAAAGAGACACCCTGTATACATATTTTCGGTCTTTCTGCTTTGTTTTCTGCTTGCTGATAAAACTACAATTAAAATGAAAAATTAAATTATCCCAAAAATGAAAAAATTTATATTTGTATTTTTTTGTACGCCCAAAACGGTATGTATGTCGTATAACATTTTAAACTAGGTAAATTTATTTTCTATATTTTTGCAGTCAACTTTCATGTCAGACAAAAAAGTTATTCGCGAAAATTAAACAAATTAATAAATCGGTGAAGCTACATAATTCACAAATATGCAAAAGTGATGATAGGAAATACATGGATAAAAACATCAACTCTGACCAATCGAGATTTTCGCCACACATAAATATTGTTGGTATGTGAGATAAATCACTGAGTTATTCATTTGTATAATTTTCGTGAATAAGCATTTAGATAACCGTGTTTTTTCCCCATATAAATAAAAAAGTCTTGGATTGGTGTCTTGTTTTTACTATAAGATGGTGCTATATTGTCTACAACTGCAACTATAACAAATAGCCGATATAAGAAAATTTTTGTGTACATTTTCTATTTTTGAACTATATTTCTTAACAGCGGCACCTTCGCCAAAATTAAAATTATTTGAATTTAACTGAAAAACATTTATTGTAATAGGTATTCTTTCATTATATAGAGTTAGATTGTGCTTTAGGAAGAAATTTTAATGACCGTATCCTGGATATTTGATATGATAATAATAATTCAATTATTATAGCAGGGACGGTCGGTCCATGGAAGCAAGGGAAGTAGTGCTTCCCCTGGGATTATTAAAAAAAAAACACATAATTAGAACCTAATTATTATTTATCACATATATTAATCATTACAATTTACTTTTACCCAATTTCAATAGTCACGGCCCTGCTTTTCAACAGCTGAGATAATGTTGCATAAAACCGTAACGATGACGCACTCGATTAATCGAGCCAACACGAACTCGCGCGACTTCGATATACTTTCTTGAAATGCATCCCATCCCTACTTCATAATCTTGATATCTGATATTTGTTTTATAGATTTTAATCTCGATTTTAATATTATACTTAATATTAATCTTCCTAGTATTATTCTCAGCTTTTGTGCTATATTTGTAAAAATTTTTTTGGTGTTTCTAAACCTGTGGTGCGGCGACAAGTGATTTTTAAAACGTTGAACATTAGTGTGCGTATAAGCAGTTTTAGAATTGCTTATTCAATATGGAAACTGGTCCTAGCACTGTGGAAAATATTATTTGCGTTTGTGTGGTGTGCAATTTGTTGAAAAAGAGATTTTCAACATATTCATTTCAAGATAAACTGGATATTATTAGAAACGGGAGACCAACACCTGATTTAAAACTTTTAAAAACGAAAGCTAAATCATGCTATAGGTACTTTAATATTGAAATGTACAGTGCTAATCAGTGGTTAACGAGTTGTGAAAATTTGTGTAAATTGTTTTGTTGGCCATGTGTACTTTTCACAAATGAAAAAGCTGTTTGGAATAAAAATGGCTTTTCAGATTTAAACAATATTCACAAAGTGACAAAGAGGCATGGTAAGTGTGAAACTTATTTGCGAGCGATGCTAAAAGAAAAAAACATTTGGAAAATCACGAATTGAGCATTCCTTAGATCAGCAGTGGAAAGAAAGTGACCGTAAGCATAATGAACTTGTAAAAAAATCGAGGTGTTAAAAAGACTTATTGACATTGTTTGTTTTCTCGGCGAAAATGAACTTAGATTTAGAGGTCATACTGAATCTCGGAGCCAATGACTTTCTGAAGTCATTGCTCGGAGCGTTGCTAATGGCTATAGTTTGTCAGATAGTCGATGATCTACAGTGTGGTGCTAAACTTATCGCCCAAAGTTATGATGGGGCCGCTGTAATGCTGCAGGTCAAAGTAAAAGAAACTTTTCAGAATGCAATATTTGTACATTGTTTTGCGCATCGATTAAATATAGTTCTTGCTCAATCTGCAGCGTGTCTTAAAGAGTGCAAAGTATTTTTTTCAAGTATTAGTGAAAATGCTGCCTTTTTTTCAAAATCATCAAAACGGACACGAGCTTTAGATTTGGATGTACAGAAGAGACTACCCAGAGTTGCTCCAACACAATGGAATTACAGTGGGAGGCTAGTACAAATTGTATCTGAATATCGACAGCCTCTAATTGATTTATTTGAAAATATTCTACAAAGCAAAGATGATTGGGACACTGAGACTTTGAATGGATCCAGAGGTTACTTAGATTCATTAAAAAGAGACTTTGATTTTAATTTTTTTGTTAAATATTTTCTCCGAAATATTCCCATTTACTGACAATTTATTCAATATTTTGCTAAATAAATCAAATGGTTTTGGATTTTGTGTAAAGAAAATTGAAGAATTCAAAAGTTTGATTTGTACAAAAGAAATGAATTTGAAAAGTTCTGGGAGAAAACTAATTGTGATAATTTAGAGCCGCAAAAGAAAAAGAATACGAACTGAATTTATAGTGGATTGTAGAACTTCATATCGAAGACTTTTTATCGAAATTTTGGACAATATGACTGGGTAACTAAATAATAGATTTAAAAATTTTAGTGATATACAATTTTTAGAATTGTGTAATTTTAATGAATTTAAAAATAAACAGTTTCCACAAAACGCACTTCAGTCATTGAGTGATAACTACGGATTTTTTTTTTTGATATAGTTGGGTTACGATCGGAACTTTCAGTTATTTATGCTACAGAAGATATTAGTCAGAAACATGACGCCAACGAACTGATTATCTTTATAAAAGAAAATAGTTTGGATCAGGCCTACTCTGAAGTGTTGAAATTCTGTGAGTTAGTGTTGACGATACCTGCAACTAGTGCCTCGGTTGAACGTAGTTTTTCGACCTTAAAAAAGAATAAAAACTTTTTCAAGAAATTCAACAACAAACTCTCTATTTCGCTGCGGGTTCGATCCCCGCTACCGGCACTGGCAATGTCGGTGGGTATGGTTGTGTGTCTGCGTTTTTTTCATAAGTATAACCCTCGCCCGTGCAGCTTCGGCTTTGGAATCGCGGGTTGTCTAATTTTTGTGGTTTTTATGTTTTATGTTTATTAAGGAGTGGCGGTCCTACAAGTGTACTTTATTTCTAGATATCATAACTTTGCGGCTTTCGACATTTGCTTTAAAATGATTATACCGAAGCCACGCCCCTTTTCTTAAAAAAATACCCATCACCCTATATCACAAACTGCTTCCCCTGTATCAAAACTCACCGCACGCCCCTGTATTATAGGTTTCTTTTCATGTGGATGACTAATATGACTCCTCATAATTAGATTTGTATTTAAATTTGTATTTAGATTATACAGGGTGTCTCACTTTTTATTAGCAAGACCTCAGCAGTTGTTAGAAAGCCTCATTTTAAGAGTAAAAGTTCTTGTAAATATGATAATGCTTTATTGAAAAAGAAAATAAATAAATAATGTAAAACGTATTTTTTCTTTAATTTAAAATAACCGTTCAACTGCTGAAGTCCTGTTAATAAAAATGAGACACCCTGTATAATGCTGTGTAGTTATCGATTATTTATGTAGTAATTTTTATCACAAACAATTTTCATTAATTACAGGTTGGAGGTGAAATAAGTAGTACTATTTTGCGCCACATGAATCACTTTGGACGAATCTCTATATGTGGAGCCATATCAGGTTACAATGAGGATGAGGTTCAAGGTAAATCATAGTTCTTAGGGAATTTATATTCTCGGTGGGCTACGTTTGGTATAACTGTCTAGTTTATTTTATTCAGCAGTCAGCATCCAAAATCCTCATTCATAATACGATCAAAGGTAAAACCAGTTCGACTATTTATTTCATATTGCAGTGATTAGTGGGGTTCTTCATAAGAATCCGTGGACACGTTACACAGAGCAATCAACTTTCATTAAAAAAATTTTTTTATAACTTCTAATAAAAAAAGTTACAAGCGTTTAAAAAACCTAAGTTTTCAGTTTTTCCCTCATAAGTAAAGCCGATCCGTTTTAATAAGTTGACTGGCGTCGCGTCGCTGAGGGACATGGTGTAACGTACAAAGACTTACCTCTTATACCATGTCCATTTACAGTGTTAGTTGTCAGAGTACCTTTGTATCATTAATAAACCTTCTATAGTATCCTCTGCTAAACTTCTAGGGCGCCGAGATGTAAATAGTGAGGTATGTTTTGAAAATGAACGTTCTAAGTCCAAAGGCATAATATTTGCATACACATAATATCGTCCATCAACTAGGCACTTGTTAATGTTACGAAATTTGTCACTATCCGGATTTTTACTTGAAATGTTTTTAAATTTCCCGGCAACAACTGTTAATGTCTGTAATGTCATATTTACATTGTTCGCTATTTCAAAAGTACACACTTAAAAACAATTATTTGAGGCAACAAAGAAAAAATTTCTTTGTATATACGCAACAAAATTTTTATTTGTATGGAGAGAATTTAAGTCTTGATATATTCTATTTGATTTAAATGAATTTTAATTATGTTAACAAAATACAAGTTTTAAATTTATTAAATTGTTACTTGAACCAATAGAAAGTATTCTTCTATCAAAAATGAATTGATTTAGTATAAAATCTACATTTTTAATACAAGCGTCATTTCGTTTGAAATTAATAAAATATTTCTTCACCCACCGACAGCATTTTTTTTAATTCGATAGAATTTATAATAACTTCAACAAAAAATTTTATTTGCTAGGAGCAAACAATTTATTTCATTCCAATATAGAAGGGATTGGTTTGGGGGTTGGGGTTTTAAATAAAATAAATATTATTGTAAAACTCTATATTATTATCACTTGACAAATACAGTGGCAGCATTATATTAGATATGTAGGCATATTATAACACTACATAAAAATATATAAAATAAAAAGTCAACATAATTTTGATAAATTAACATAAAATCTCCATTGGAAATGATAAGTTAAGATAACTTTGACATTAACATATAATTCTTCGTTTAAATAACCTATGTTACATACATTAACAAACTATGTATATTAAAACTTAAATTTAACTACTACCTTATGCAAAATAGAATAATAAATAAATAGAATAATGATAGAATAAAACACTTTCAATTGTGATTGATTGGTGAATATGATGATTGATTATCACAAAGTAACGGCTTCCACCATTCAATTTTTGATAAATAGAATAGGTAAATAGGTGATACCCGACTGATTCAAAATGGAAAATGACGCATTAAGAATTAAACTGTACTTATATTTACTTTACATTTCACAAAGAATAAGTTATACATGTCTAGCTAAATGTGTAGGTAAAGGTAATCTACATTCTACATTAAGGCGGGGCTTCATCAAACTGGGCTAAGTGCCGCCGTCTTATGCCGCGTGGTTTTGCAGGAAAATTTAGTAGGCAAAGCCGCCAAATGTCATGGCGGCGGCAAGCCCGCAGTTGCCGCCGGCCTGGCCCAATTTGGTGAAACCCAGCGTTTATATGGAAAAATGTTTTAATTTATTCATAAATTATGCCCTTACAGGTAGGTAACGTGGGTTGTATTTGCACACCTACTTACCAATAAATGTTGGAAGAAACTGCTCCAATCCGCAATTTTGTAACAACGCTCCATTACAAGAAAGAGCAATACACTCCACCATAGATAAAGTCATTTCACACAAGCACAGTATACAAAACAATTTCTATACTGTGACACAAGAAAGAGACGTGCTCACGTCTTCGCCGCGCTCGTCGCTTTATTAATGGCGCACGGTACAAGGGAGAAAGTGTTGTAGATGAGAGTCGCGCGGGTATTCAAAACAATGTTTTGTTAGATTTAAGATATTTCTTTTGAATCAACGAAATAGTTTTAGGTATTGCATTAAATAAATTTATGTTTATCAACGAACAGAAGATGTAATTTAAAGGAAAAATAAATTTAGAACAAAATATTTCTTTGTTGGGTTAAGATTTTTGTTTTTTCAATATAAAGATTTTAAATTTCACGACAACTAAAAAAGTATCACATGAAGAAAACATGTAATTAAATAAAATATATAAAAATGTTTCTATTTAAGATAAATTGTTACTTAAAAAAAATTTGTCGAACTAAAACGTGTTTAATTAATTCAAAGAAATTATTAAAGAAAATTTTTGTTTTGCGTAGACAAAATTGTTTCAGTCAAACTAAATAAATGTATTTGAGTTGAAGGAAGTTATATTTAGAACAAACAAATTTACGCAAGAGAAATAATTTTCTTGGATGAAACAAACATTTTTATGTGTGTACGATAAAGATAGCTAGTTGACTTGTAATTTTTCCATAGCATCTGTTAATATAGGTGTACCATAATTATAATATCGTATATTAGTAAAAATACACTACACTATACAGGGTGATCTACCACGAGTGTGCCAATCTTCAGAGGCTGGTAATTTATCAAAAAAATAAATGGACTTTCATTAATAAACATATGTCCTAAAACGCATAATAAGGGAGCTACAACCCCTTGAAGCGGGTTGATGAATGTCAATTTTTCGATTATAAGTCCGATATGGTGGTGATTAAAAAAATGATATTTTCATACATACGGCCCCGATTTAGGCGCATAAAATTACAAATTTCGTAATTAACAGCTTGCTTTATTGAGGTAGTTTTGAGGGATGAGAGGTAGTTTTTTACCCCAAACTTTTTTTGACGAAAAAAAGCATTTTTCAAAATTTTTGTCACACCAGCTGTTTTTGAAAAATTTGCGTTGAACGGCATTAAGGTTTTTCATGTGAAATAAACAATATTTTTATTCCAAAATTAAAAATTAATGTACAACACAGAAATAAGGTACTTAATAGCTAAAAGAGTAACTGTTCAAAATGACTTCCTTGAGCACGAATACACGCCTGACAACGACTAATAACTGAATTATTAATTTCAGCCATGTCACCATTGTTTGTGATATAAGCTAAACTATTATTGATCCTTTCCGTCAAGTGCTTAATATTATTTATTTCCTCAAAATAAACTAATTGCTCAAATACCCCCAGAAATAAAAATCTAAAGGATTGAGATCGGGAGAGCGAGGAGGCCATAAAACAGTAACAATATTATTATTATTATTATTGTGCATTCATCCTATTATTTAAAAAATGCATACCTGCTAGTCGATTATTCAGTATACCTGCCCAAACATTAATGCTGAATCGACGTTGAAATCTTGCCTGCCTTATATCATGTGGATTTTGCAAGGACCACAAATGCTTATTATGATGGTTATTAATGCCATCCCTGGTGAAGGTGGCCTCGTCAGTTCATATAATATTTCTAATAAAATTTGGATTATCAGCAAATTTATTCAAAATCCAGCGGCAAAACTGGAGTCTTCTTTCAGCATCTCCTGGTTCTAAAACTTGAACACGCTGATAATGATAAGTATGAAATTCGTCAGTGTGAAGAGTTCTCCATACGAAATTTTGCGATAGACCTAATTGCACCGAGATCCGTCGAGTGCTGGTTCCTGGGTTATCCCTTACCATATTGAATACATCCTCTTTCCCATCAATGTTTACCTCTCAAGGGGCCCCTCTACGATTGTGAGATGAAGATCCAGTTTCCCGAAATCGTTGAAATGTGCGACTAAATACTGCTCATGATGGAATTATTCTAATCGGAAATCGCCGGTGATACTCATTTCTAACTAATCTGGTGTTTCCATGACAAAAACCGTAAATAAACACAATGTCTACATATTCATAAGTAGTAAACTGATTCATTGTTATTATTATTTTTTTTTAATAATTTAGAATCAGAAATGACACTTAAGCAATGTAAATGACATAATACTACAAATCAGAAATATCAATTGTTTTTAAACATAGGTGACTTCAAGCCACTTGATTTTAAGATTGATCGAGTTAAGTTTCGCATATTTCACATGAAAAACCTTATTGCCGTTCAACGCAAATTATTCAAAAACGGCTGGTGTGACAGAAATTTTGAAAAATATTTTTTTCTGAGTTATGGCATGGGAAATAATGTTATTTAAAAGTTTTGCTTCGGAAGTGACGTCAAAAAAAGTTTGGGGTAAAAAACTACCCCTCACCCCTCAAAACTACCTCAATAAAGCAAGCTGTTAATTACGAAATTTGTAATTTCATGCACCTACATCGGGGCTATAATGTGTGAAAATTTCATTTTTTTTAATCACCACCATATCGGACTTATAATCGAAAAATTGATATTCATCAACTCCCTTCAAGGGGTTGTAGCTCCCTTATTATGCGTTTTAGGACATATGTTAATTAATGAAAGTTCATTTATTTTTTGATAAATTACCAGCCTCTGAAGTTTGGCACACTTGTGGTAGATCACCCTGTATAGTGTTCAATACAAATAGAAAAATGAGTAAAAAAACAATTAATTACAATGAAGAGACTAACAATAAAGCATTAATACTGAATTAGGATAACATTCTTCCTCTGATCAGCCGATATCAATAATAATATCATAAAATTCGTACAAAGAGAAGAGAGTGGAAAGATCTGAGTACCGTCTCCATAATCTATCATTTCAAAATATTAATTATTTTTAGCCAGTACAGTTCAATGGTCAGCTATTGCAAATGAATTGAAAATGGAGGGTTTTGTTGTTACCAGATGGATTGACAGATGGAACGAAGGAATCCAACAAAATATAAAATGGATTAAAGAAGGAAAATTAAAATACAAGGAAACAGTTACTGAGGGATTTGAAAATGTTTTTACGGCTTTTATAGATATGTTAAAGGGTAGAAATATTGGCAAGGCTATTGTTAAAGTATAAGTTACGAATAAATTATTATACCTAATAATAATAATTACAATATTTGCTGATTTGTTCAAGAGTGGAAATATTGAGATAACTATTGTATAAATGTAATTTTTGCATTTTAAAAAATAGTAAAATAATTATTAGGTACGTAAGCATTATTTCAAGCCTAATATGATAACATTGATAACAATAATAAATACCTCGTTCCTTACGTTTTATACTGTCGGTCATTTTTATCTGAATGCAGTATAGTAGTTTTAGGAGATAATAAATCAGATATACGACTATTTGGTATGAAAGCATGCTTATGTAATACCCTATAATTATTATTTTATTATTTATTTTTTTTTTTTGGAAATGCATAAATACGAAGCAAGTAAAATGTCAGATTTTTTAAAATATAATTTTTAATAAACTATTTGTTACTGTTTTATATTTCTTCTGTTACATTTATATGTTCCTTTCCTCTATTAAAATAAGAAATATTTTCAAGAATACATGTACTGTTGGATTGAGTACAAAAAATATTAGAGAAAAATTTTAAAATAATTATAATCTGTATCGTAATATTGCTCCGAAATGGTTCTGAAAAATCTAATTTCTTTCTTTTGTTTAACTATTTTTCAAATATTGGGATTTGAAATTAGACGTTGCATTCAAAAAATACGGAAAATTGACAAAGTTACCTTGCCGTAATGTCTAAATTCTAATGCTGTTTCCATAGAAACCAATAATAAAACAACTAAATACTGAACGATTTAAATGTCGCATTTGACACATTGTCCTTTAAAATAATTTTTATTTGGAACAAAATTAGTGATAGTGAGGAAGATTTTATTCCTGGAACTCCTCCGGAAATCAGGGAGCAAAGGCAACTTGCACATTTTTTTTTACTTCATAAAAATGTTCTACAATACTAAAAAATAAGATATGCAAAATATGACGCCTTAATTCCCAATAATAAATTTGTTATAAATTATTAGTTTCGCGCGCGAGCGAACCGTTTCAAACAGGTTCAAAAGCGCGGGAGTAGTCATGACATCACACCATACCACGACGGAGATCCCAGCACTCGACTGCTTGATTTCAGCCGTAAAAATACCAGCATCGCCATAAATTTTAAGTGTATAGGTACTTAAAATGGAAACAAAAACTCCTTATTTTAAATATTGCATTGTACCGTTGTGTAAGAATACTACAGTAAAAGTGCCAGATAAAATATTTATAATGTTGCCAGAAGATAAGATTCGTCGATCAAAATGGCTAAAAGCGTGTAGAAGAAATGAAAAAGACATTTCACAGAGCAGTAGGTCTCTACATGTGTGTGAAGATCATTTTAATGTAAGTACATTATTAAATACTATATGTCTATCTACTAGTTTTTCGCAGGCGGGCAATAAAATATTCTGAATTCCGAATTATTGAATTTTAATTAGGGTAGGATTAAAGAAAGAATGTGTATACAATGTTAGAAAATAAGATTAGTAGATAGAATGTAATTTAGTGATACTAAGTAAAGGTAATTTCCTGGTGCGAAAGTAAACAGCTATTTATTATTATACTTTTCGCAAATACGATTACGAAGAGTATATTGCATTTGATCGGGACATTTCTAAAATCGTTAATATCGCTCGTAGAGAAAAAAATCATTTCGTTCGTCATCGAATTCTTAACAACTTTCAAAATGTCCGTCTGTTCATCTGTCCGTCCGTCTGTCTGTCCGTCACGTTTCTTGTAAGCACGATAACTAAAGAAAAAAAGTCCGTTCGAATTGAAATTTGGGCTATAAGTTAGTGTTAGCTAGAGGAAGAAATCCATTGTTTTTGAAAAAAATCAAATAGTAAATAAAAAAGTTATAAGACATTTTATTTAAAAATATGAATCTACAGAGGGTTGCAATTTTCAATGTGCTACTAAAATTGAAGTAATTTTCTAAAGACACCAAAATGCTGTAAAATATACTACCACAAATTTCGCCTACGCAGTCGGCATCATCGGGAGATGAAAAAAATTTGAAAATTAAATATGTGATCAATATATTAGGTATTGTAAGAATGAATCTTAGTTTATACTATAAAATATACTGCCACGTAGTCAATACATTAGATATTGTAAGAATGAAGTTTATAAGACAAACACAAGATTCTTTTCAAAAAACTGCGAAGAGTATCCTACAGAATGTGCAACAATTATATAAAAGTTCAATAACACTACTGTCTGCGAAGAATAAAATGTTTACCTCTAGTATATATAGTATATTGCAAATACCTTTCTCTTGTCCTTTAATTTATTCTATTCAAATCTTACATTTATCTATTATGTGAATGATACCACGACACAATCACTTATTTCCCTTGCCTCAAAACATAGTACGAAAATACCTACGATAGGTAATTATACATTTGCGCAACATTTACTTTGCAGCAAATATCTTCTATAGAGACACTTTACGCGTGTGTACAAAAAAAAACACGAAAAAATATAGAAATGGCTGTTGTACAGAATTACCCTAAATTATTTCAAACATAAGACTAAGTCTGCTAAAAATGCTTAGTTGCGACTAAGCATTTTGTAGTTATTTCTTTTTATTCCGTGATCAAGTCATAACTATTTTATGTTTATAAATTATTACTAAAAGCTAAAAAAAATACATACTTCTCTGCCTTGACCCCGCGGACCTCTCCAAGGGAAAAACTTTCACTATTTTGTATAAAAAATGCCACCATAAACATATCCACTTTAGGCAAATTATCAGATTGGCCCTTTGAAAAACCTTGATCAGTCATTTTAAAATATCTGTACAACTACAATAAGCGGTACTATAAAACACAATTATATATTTATATCAGAACAGTCACTAACAAATCAACCACAGTCTTATAACACCGGTAAACATCTGATTGTATTGCTTCCCGGCGCGACGACTACCGAATATGGTATGGTGTGACGTCACAGTCAATAGTAGCTCGTTTCGGGCCACTTCAATTTTATCGCTGTTTAGATCCTTTATACTGATCGCGTGGAATTAGAAAACTTATTTTTTTGTGAAGTACACGTTTTATTACAACGTTACGCTATGTTTTTTAGTATTATTTTTATTTTTAAAATTATAGGCAAGTTCCCTATTGCTGTAACTTTAGATTTATTACCAGCGATATCTAGAAAATTTATTTATGAACTGGTGTAAGCATAAAACTGTGATCCAAGTGTGTTCTTTTGACTTATCAATCTGAAAAAGCAAAAACTTTAAAATGTTCAAGTCTCTGGTTCAAGTTTTCGATGCTTAAAGCAGTTTTAAATGTAAAGAATTATGTAGATGTATCAAATTATCAAAAAGTAAAGGCTTTTTTGAAAAGACAATCCACTGGGTATAGGGCTAAGAATTCTAAAGTTTTTACAGAGCAGATGTCGAATGATTTTTACTAGAAGCACCAGATGAAAAGTTTTTAATGTTGAAAGTTGTATTAATAATGGGCTTGGCTGGCGCTTGTCGTCGAGAGGAACTCTACAATATGACCATTGATGACATTGTGAGGAAAGACTACATGCTGGTTGTTAAAGTACCTGATTCGAAGACCCACATTGAAAGAACTTTTACGGTAATTGGTGAGACAGTTAATGGAATAAATCCACTAAATATTTATGATAAATATGCAGCCATTCGCCCTACTCATGTGAATCATAAAAGCGGTTTTCTTCAATATCGAGGAGAAAAATTTACTGTCCAACGAGTTGGTATTAATATATTTTCAAAAAATACCAAGTATTATAGCTAAATACCCTACTTGTCTAATCCTGAGCAATATACGGGTCACAGCTTTAAGAGATCTTCGGCATCACTATTAGCTGGCTGTGGAGCTGATATTCTTATTGTAAATCGTCATGGGGGATGAAATCCTCAAAAGTTGCTGAGGGATATATAGAAGATAGCATCCAGAACAAAAAGGAAATGTCAAAACAGATATTTTCAAACAATATTACAGAAATGACTATGTCTGCCGATGTAGTCGTTGGTGAAAATCAGACCATATAAATCAATCAAATATTTTTCGCACATCTGAACCTATAATTAAAGGAATAAATATAAATAATGTTAGTAACAGTACTTTTCATATAAATTTTTGTTAAATTATGAATAAAATTGTTCATGAAATTTGTTAATAATTTATAAATGTTTGATGTAAGAACTTTAATTTGTTGTCTGGTCAAAATAAAGTAACATTTTTTAGAACGCGACACCTACATATAATAAATTTATTTTTATATTCACTTATTTTCACCACGTGATAGCATATAACTAAATATGTCAAATTCTATTTTTTACACAACTCTAATCTGAATCTGAAACCATTAAATCATGTATCCATTCCAACAATACAAATTGTATTTAAATCGAAAATTACTGATTTATTCTTAGTTTTTTATGAATTTTTTGTAATACTTCAATTAATTTTATTGATTTGAAGTATTTTATATACTTAAATTACGAAGCATACTTCAAGTACTGTTGTTTTACTTCAAGTAAATTACTTGGTGATAAATCAAGTAATTTTCAAGACAACTTGATAATTGAAGTATGTTGTAAGAAAAGCTGTACTTGATACTTCAAGTAATTTTTTGATATTTGAATACTTGATACTTATACTTCAAGTAATTTCTAAGAGTGCTTGTGATAGCTCTGCCCATTATAACACTTGCCAGCTTCTAGCCACAAGTATTGGTGGTTTTATCTATTATAATTCAAACGTATTTGTCATTCAGTTCAGAATAATTTTTTTTGTTTAATACTATCATCTGTGATAAATATTTTTTCTTAGTGTCGTTTCCGATGGCACCTGAACATTGCTATACTGCCCAATGATACACTTTTGCAAAAATCGAATGAGACATTTTAAATAACGTTAACCTCCGTTTTCTTTAAATGCGTCCTGTTTACGTATCTACGTGTTATTCATATAAACGTTTTATAAATCGTTAGTTAGACTGCAAAGCCTCGTATCTGCATTTTTCTTGAAAATGAGAATTAAATTCTATTGACTACATTACATATAATAAGGGGTGCATGTGTGTAAAAAATTACATTCAAAGATCTCTCACAAAATGAAATATACCGGTGTGTAAAAACACGTATGACACGTATAATCGTTTTTTGGACCCCCCTGTAAACTTAAGAAAAAGGCACATACGAGGTTTTGCAGTCTTACCAACGAAATACTACGTATTTAGAGTGTATTCCTATGACTTCGAATTCATTGGTATATTCATTTTCAACATGGGGCAGTGGGCGTAAAAAGCAGATCCTTCTACGTCTACTTATGAATTCCTAATGGACTCTCGACAATAACAAGCATTTCCTCGTTGCTCAGTAAATAATAGTTTCTAATTAAACTAATAATTAAAAAAAAAACTGTCCCTCAAGATACAGAACGCTATGTTTATTATTATTATCATTGCTTGGGCTGATTCGTAGTATAGTGTGAATTAGTACTAACTGGAAATTTGAACATTTTTTATTAGTTATGAATAAATAATAATATAACCTCTTCACCTATTTTGGCATAATCAGGTCCGCGAGTAAATAGTACATGACGTAAAAACCAGAGGCTGACCCAGGACACCGCGCTGACATACACATATAAAAATATGATAAATGATATATTACATTACCTTTTAATTGGCGATTTTGTAGTATCCAAAATAACAGAAGCAATAAATATTTCACTGAACACACAATACTGCACACTAGTAATTTCTAGAGTTCCAATAAATTAGCAACATCTGTTCTAGATGGTCAGCAGTTTTGACGCTTGTTGCTCAAAATACATATACAAATACAAAAATTCTCTAAAAGACCAAAGAGATGTTAAATATGTAAGGTATAAACTGACAAAACCAAAAAGAACTTATAACTTTCGAAGGGATGTACCGTCATTTGGGGTGAAGTCGGACTGTGGGGGCGAACTCGGACAGAAAGGTATTGGTCAACGTTTTATTTCAAGGGCATGTACTGCGACGCGACGCTTAAAACTAAAACGACCGGCATATTCTCGTCAGCTTTTTCTGTTCTGTGCTCGAAGTGCTCGTCAGTACAAGTCTGAATGCTGTTGGGGTGTACTTGTTCGCTGAATAAATTCTTCGTAGAGCACGTAAGTAAGGATTTTATAAATAATATTTTTTCCTTAGAATTTGATAACTCGAAAAGAAACTGTTGTACATAAGGGAATACTAAAAATAAAAAAACAAAATGAGTTATTGTTTGTCTTGCGGTTAATCTTTAGTAAGCCCAAAGCAAAACTTTTTTTAAATGTTTGTTTTTTCGTAAATAATGGCCTTTTTGTAGAAAAACTCATTTTGTAGGGGTGAAGACGGACATTATGGTTAGACGTTACAAAAAAGAAAATCGGAATTACTTTCATGAATTACAGTGAAGAAAACTTAGCTAAAGCACTCGATAATATTAAAAAAAAGCAAGAAAAGTTTAAGACAGGCTGCAGAGTATTATAGGGTGTCAAAATCTACATTACATGATAAGATGAAAGGAAGAAAAAGCAAGGAACATGGTCGACAATGCGTAATTTCAGTTAAAGAAGAAAGAATTTTGGCCGAAGGAATTGTAAAATTCTGCGAGTTAAGTTTTTCTCTTACAAGGCAAGATATGAGATTGCTAGTTAAAGGGTATTTGGACAGAAAAAGAGAAAAGATAAAACAATTTAAAAATAATTATCCTGGAATAGATTGGTTTTATAAATTTCTCTGTCAATAATATTTTAACTGAACGATTTGCCCAAAATATCAAGCAATCGAGAGCAAATATTACAAAGGAAATAATACAGACCTATTTTGAAAATTTGGGACAAACAGTTGAAAATATTCCATCATCAAACATTATAAACTACGATGAAAGCAATCTCACTGATGATCCCAGTAAAATAAAAGTTCTATGTAGACGAGGATCAAAGAGAGTATAAAGGATAGTATATTCCAGCAAATCCAGCACTTCGATCATGATGGCCATTAGTAGATCGGGTGTACTTCTACCCCCATATGTAGTTTACAAGTCTGTATATTTGTATCCAATCTGGGTAGAAGGTAATCCTGATGGTGCTGTATATAACCGCACCATATCCGGTTGGTTTGATTCTATGATCTTTGACGATTGGTTTGATAAGATTCTCTTACCCTGCTGTAAGAAGCTTCCAGGGAAGAAAGGTCTTAATTGGGGACAACTTGGTAGCTCACACTTCCATACACGTTTTACGGTGTTGCGAGCAAAATGATATTGATTTGTATTATTGCCACCGAATGGAACACATATGCTACAACCGTCAGACGTGTCTTTTTTTTGGCCCATTTAAGAAAGTCTGGCGATATGTGCTTGCTGAATGGAAAATGAAAAACAGGTTATATTCTCAAATCGGAATTCCCTGCGCTTTTAAAGGAAGCAATCGAAAAGATCGAAAATATAGAAACGTACATCAAGTCTGGCTTTCGAGCCTGTGGAATTGTTCCGTTGTTACCAGATGATGTTCTCAAGAAAATACCTGATCCCGAGAGAAGGGAAAACGAAGGCATAAATGAGGAACATTGAATCAACACCCTTAAGACATTCCTTCACGAAAGTAGACTAACTGTTACTCAAGACTTTAAAAGGGACGTGGAAAAGAATTGCAAGTGCCTGTTGGCAAAGGCATTTCCTTAAGAGATATGAAGACATCTGATAGTGAGACCGAGATAGCCCTAGAAGATATAAGCGAAGATGAAGAACTTGAAGAAGAATGTGTGTGAAAATGAGTGATCAAGAAGAAACTGTAGAAATGCAGGATGAAGATAATGAAAATATGTTCCTTCAAAACCAAAGTGATACTAATGATGCAATAGAAGTAGCAATTTTCGTAGTAATTAAGTTCTGTTGTTCAAAAACCAAAGCTAATAAATACTATGTTGATTGTGTTACCGAAGTTATGTCAGAAAGAAATAAAAAATATTTTTTTTAGCAAATTTTTTAAGAAAACACAAAATTAACTTAATATATGGTCGTCCGTCTTTACCCCATACATAGGGGTGAAGGCGGACACTCTTAAAAAAAAGTAGTAGAAGGAATGAAAATTTATTTGGTTCTACTATGGAATTTGACAATAATAGAGACATGCGAGATTCTAAATTATTTTTTTTGCAAATTTTCTTTTGAAAATTGTAATTTTTATTAACAAAACACGGCAAAAATCGTCCGAGTTCACCCCGAATGACGGTAGATATAAAAAAAAAAAATAAATGAAAAAAACACCCCCACACACCGCGCTCCAGACTTTGGCAGCCTACTATCCTGTATAAAAGTTTTAGTCCCTTTGAATGAAACACAAAAAATTTCTGAAAAAAAAATCTTTAAAAGATCGAATAGATTTTTGTTGGCTTGCCACATGCGTTTTAATTACTAGTTCCATATTTTTCTAAGAATAAAAAGTAACATGCGCCATTTTGGAAGTTTACTGCGGGAAGCGGATATTGTTGCAAGCAGTCACCGCAGTCGTTCTGAAAACCTGTATGGCGAAATCAAGTGCCGCAGTAAAAGGGTTAAAAATGTGCTTCTGCAAAAATATCTACTTATCACCATATTGTATACCCAGGATACGATATACTATATGATCGTCATCAGCTTAAAATCACCACTTTTCGAGATGCTCTCTTTCTGACACGCCTCACTGCAAATAATGCCAGAAAGAGAGCATCTCGAAGGTGGCGACTTTAAGCTGATGACGATTGTATATAAACATAAAGATCACAGAAATTAGACAACCCACGAATCCAAAGCCGAAACTATACGGGCGAGCGTTACACTTATGAAAAAACGTGGACACATAAGCATTCCCACAGATAGTGCCAGTGCCAGTGGCGAGATTCAAATCCACAGGACAATGGAAAGATTATTTGCTCACATTTGCCAACTGCTCCAACGAACCGGCCCTGACCTGGAATGTACTATTTACTCGCGTACTTTAGTTAAAATATTAAAGTTTGTATTTAAAATAATCTGTGTACACTGTGGAGAGTGATCACACTGATAAAAATTGATAAAATAATTGCAAGTTGTTAAACAAATAATCTCTTAGTCATTCTGATTCCTTAGCTCTGCCGTACTTGTTCATTTCGTTTAAATAATGGTTAAAGCTAAAGTGTATATTTTGCAGAAATATTTTGAAGGATTTCCTAAAGAAGATGACTTAAAACTTGTAGAGGAAGATTTGCCACCAATTAAAAATGGAGGTAAGAAATGAAACCACATACTTGTTTTTTTCGGTTTAAAGCTTTATGTTCTGTGTTCTTTGAAAGTGAAAAAAATTGTTTTAGTTTAACAGAAAATTAAATTATCAGTAAAATAGTAATTAATCATTACATTATACGTGTCTACATGTAGTTTGATCTCATGAATATAAATTACATATTTAGGCCATCATGCAAGATTAAGTAGAAGAGTTTGTAGATAATAATAATAACTGTATCCATTAGATTATGCAAAACAAATCTTGCCATTAACTTTATCATAAGTGCTTATTATCAGTGATCAGTGTGAAATACTGAGATTTTTACAATTTGTTATGAAGGAAGAAACATAAATACATGAACATTTGCAGAGGCGGATTTAAGTGCAATAGCGCACTAGGCACATTTATTTACGGTGCCCCATTAATAATTAATTTTATTGCGTGTTTATTTTTGATACTCTGTTACTTTTAATTATACTGTATTATTACAAAGTTATTAATAACCATCACAGACAATCAATAAAAAAACTAAAATTAAAATTATTAATTCAAATGCTTCTTGCTTTGGCATTTTCAACTTTGGTGATATTTTCTATAAACATTTCCATTCCTTCTTATTTTTTCTTTCGACATCGTAGTTAACTTAAAAAAGTTTAAAAACTTACAATCATTGTCATTGATGTAGAGAGAATAAATTTAACTGAAAACTACTATTATTAGAGTGCGATACTTTTATTTGTAGAAAAATCAAAATTTTCTTATTCCTTAATTCATTTATTTTATATTTGTGCACTCACTGGCGTGCTCAAGTTTGGTGACACTAGGCCTCGGCCTTGCAGGCCTATACGTAAATCCACCACTGAATATTTGAGTCGAAAAAAATGAAATAAAAATTAAGTTTTAGCTGAAGTTATTTCATGTTTCGTAATTCCTCAATTTGAATTTCAATTATTTTTCTAGCTAAGGAGTTTCGTATCCACAATCTCTTAATGTAGTTTTATTAGTCGGTTTGGATAAAATTAGTAAAGAATACCTCAAATTCTCATTTAGTCGACGTTTCGACAAAATCTATTGTCTTCCTCAGGACTAATGAGGAAGATAATTAATTAATCGAAAGACCCATTAATTATATTATTTTATAATTTATTTAATGAAGGGCTTTAGATTTTAATCAAATTATTCAAGATGTACGCATTCAGCCTTATTTAATCAAAACCTCAATAAAAAGCGATTATACTAATGCTTTTGCTAATTTCTTAAGTAATATGACACATGTTAAAAATTTAATATTATTATGTAATAGATTCAAATTATTAGATAGTAAGTTACGATGTGCTTGTCCTGTTATTGAATTTATTCGTTATCAGGAGATTAATATAGATTTATTTTTAGAAAATACTTTTAAATGGTTGTCTTGCATTCAAAAAACGTAATTGTTTATGGTTTTTAGGTCCTGCTGATTGTGGTAAAAGTCATTTAGCAAGACTCATTTGGAAGTGTTTCACTTTAAATACTAGGATAGTGTCTGATGGTATTTTTAGTTTCGCAAATTTGTTAAAAAGTGGTTGTGCTCTATGGAATGAACCTTTATCAGACCAGATCCAGCTGACCAAACAAAACTTGTTTTGGAAGGCGAGGCCGACATAGACATTACTATTAAAAATCGTGGTAGCGAAAGATTAGGTAAACGCGGACCAATAATTATTACTTCAAATTCACTATTATGGAAATATTGTACAGGTGAAAAAGTTCCATTTGAACAACGAACTTTTAGTTTCAATTTTAATAAACCTATAAACGATACATATTTTTGTAAAGAAACTCAACACTATTGTGTCCTTTTTTAGACTGCCAAAATCGTGCCTTTTAATCCATTTACCGACGACGAATTAACACAAAATAATAAAAGGCGGCGCCGGCGGTCGGTTGAAACAAGGGTATTCAATTGCGAAGAAAATCATCCGATAGAGCAACATCATGTATATATACTTATTTAATTTTAAGTTTACTTAGATATAAACATCATTCTAAATTGTCAAATGTATTAGGCACAACTGAAGAATATCAATCTTTAGCTGATACTTTAAAAACTTTACAAAATACAATTTGTACTTGTAGTCAAACATTATATAGTCGACAATAAAATGCTACAATTTATAAAAACTCGTATGGTATACTATGATAATAATATTAATGAACTTAATAGTACAAAATGTAAGTACTCTAGTTACCATAAACCCCGCTAGTGATACCTACTAACACAACAAGTGGTTATGGTATGCTAGATTACTACGAAGTGTACATAATTGGTCTATTATTCCTACTAATAAATATGGTTTATATATGTCATCTAATGACATTTATTATTTGTATCATGCTGCTAGTAAAATAATTCCTAGATCAATAAAAGTTTGTCTTGGACATTGTGTTCCTATTGCTAAATATCCTGGTACCACAAACACCACTCAATTATCCTTTAATAATACTATTTATAGTTTAGTGTATGAATTAACTGATTTACAAAATGTAACAACTGAACATGATTTCCCAGGAGGTATTGATGAATTTACTAATTTCAGACGTACTTATGATGGTGTCTTTCTTAGATAATTCTAAAAATAATTTAAACGTTGTATACATATATACTGGATCTAGCAGAATATTGTTCCTACCATTAGAAAATAAATTGCTACCACAGAAACAATGTTTATTAATTATCTCAATAACAGCACTTACTTAACCTAACTCAAATATTTTTTTGTTTTTTTATTAAGGATAACGAAGTACATTTTCTTATGGTAAATAAGTGGCTTTAGTTGAGATTGACTTTTTAGTGGTTAAAAAGCACATACCTACGGTTAGTAAGCTATCTGTTAACCATAAATCTGCGCTTGCTAATCGTCATTTTGTTTGTAGGCGACGCACGCGTAGACGGTTTGACGCCATTAATAATGTTAAACTTGATATTTGTTGTTAAGAGGTAGGATTTGTTCTCTATATAACGTTTACTGGAACCGTAACTACTTCGTGCATTTATAAAATAAAGTGTTATTCGGATACTCGCAATCCTATTATTTTTCCATAGTGAAAGGTTATTGTGAAAATGCCGAGATTAGAAGATTGGGGCCTTAAAGACTACATACGTCCAAGTATTCGAAGGTACAATGACTATTTTAATTACATTTTAATATGATATTTGTTATTTTGTGTACCTACTTCTATATACAAGATATTTTAGTTACCGTGTAGAAATCCGAGTTAGTCAAATAGATGCAGCCTAACATACTAGTATTTAATACCAAATATAAATAATAACTAATAATTTTTATTTTCAGAAAAAAGACAAATATTTTTTGACATGTTGTATCTCGAAAACAAAAACCCTAATGGAAAATTTATACTCGTACTATACACAAAATAATTTTATTTTGTTGACATCTAACAGTTGTTAAAGTTATTAGTAAAGCTGCAAATCGTTTCTGTGTATCATGGTCGTAGAGTACAGATGTACTTACTTACGGTCGCCGGCATTCACCTTGACCGCGAAACTCTTTCTCCAGTCCAGTCTATTATTAGCTTTCGAGTTATGTACACGTTAGGTCACTTGGGCGTATTGCATATTGTTTTTGTGTTTTTATTTTATTTGTTGTACTGTATTGTTGATATTAATTTGATAATAAGGCATGGCAGACGTACGCAGGGGTAGAAAACGGCCATTAGCTGACAAAATTAATAAATTCATAGGTGAATTCCCGTATTTATTCTATGATGGTGCTAAAATAATTTGTAAAGTGTGCGAGAAAGATTTGATGTGCTGGGATAAGCGTGATTCTGGACTTCACGTAAATAGTGTACACCATAAAAATAAAAAAAATTTCGTGCCTTCGACAACACAGTTTATGTTTGATTTACTATTAATGTTGATTGCCTGTGATGTTCCGCTGCACATACTCGATGAACAACCATTTCGAGAGTTTTGGAATAAATACAATGCCCAGGTGATGTTACCAAGTCGCACAACGTTATGTATCTATCTACCAACTGTACACGTAGACATGGTAAATAAGATGAAATGTGAATTAAAAAATACACGGCTGTGGTTATCTGTTGATGAGATAACAGATTGTAAAAAAAAATCCATTTTAAATGTTATAGTACGAGTACTGGACTATCTTAAACCGACAGTTCCACTGTTACTAGCTAGCAAAAGACTAAGTCAGTGTACTAGCGAAACAATTACCAAGGTGGTGCTGGAGACGTTAGAAAAAATTGAACTGTCAAAAAGTCAAATGTTGATGTATGTGACTGATGGCGCCGTGACAATGCGTTCGGTAGGCCGTTCTTTGTAAGAACAAGGTTGTACGTTTATACATGTTACGTGTAAAGTGCATGCTTTACATCTTGTGGCAGAAACTATTCGAAAAGGTTTTCCAGAGTTGGATGCATTAATAGCAAGTACAAAAAAAGTGTTTCTTAAATCTCCTAAACGTCTCCGTGCATTTCATAGCAAGTGTCCCGATATTCCTGAACCACCACAGACGATTCTTATACGTTGGGGAACATGGTTGCAGGCAGCTTTTTATTATGTTGAATATTTCCAACAAATAAAAGCTGTGATACCACAATTCAATCCAGATGAGGCTGCAGCTAATAAGGAAAACCAGAGAAAATTCGAAGATATTTCCATTGAAACAGCTTTAAAAAATATTGCGAAGTACTATAAACCATTACATGAAAACAAAAAAAAATTAGAAAACAGTACGTTGTCGTTAGCGGAGTCACTGCAAACAGTGGACGAAGTAAATCTACTGTTACACGCTATAGGTGACGCAACTAATGAGCGCGTTAAAGAAAAGTTCGCAGGTGTGTTAAATAAAGACACCGGTTTTACCAAATTAAGACAAATATGTGATGGTGCAACCCCAGATCCGTTAAGTGCGTTCAAAGACTATTTTACGTATGCGTGTATTACATCAGTAGATGTCGAACAGTCGTTTTCAAAATATAAGAATATATTTTCACCAAAGCGAACATCACTCATGGAGACAACCATAGAAACATACCTGATGCTGCAAAATTGCTACACATCTTCTCCAGTTTGTGATAAGCAAGCTAGTTCATCAAGCTAGTTAAGAGAGAGTAAGTTTTACATACATTGTTATAAATTGTAACGTTTATTGTTTCTCATATTAGTTAATTTCGCGTACGCCACTGTCCCATGGAACCTTTTTTGACAGCCCTAGTTATTAGTAATAAAACTAAATCACCCTGCATGTACAGGGTGACTGGTAGATCGACGTATTCCTTTGAGGGCATGTTCGTTGAGTTCATTAGCAATTGATTTAACCATTATATCCATTATGCAAAACCCAATAGGGTTTGAGATATTTTAATACAGTTTTTTTTACAACAAGTGAAGGTTTTAGCTCTTATATTGTTATCTTATCAAAAGATTTAACATAATTTTTGTTACATAATTTGTACTGTGTAAATTAATAATTAAAATATCCCAAAAACTATCGAGGTTTGCATAATAGATATTATGGTTAAATCAATTGCAAATTAGATCGCCATTAACACGCCTTCAAAGAAATACGTCGACCACCAATCACCCTCGTATGTGCTGGCAAAATACTCTACGACTTGCAAAACTTCTATGGTAGCATTTTTTTCTAATGGCAGGAATAAAATTCTGCCAGATGCAGTATATATTTATGCAACGTTTACAAAGTGAGATTACCAAGATAAAAAGGAATATTTGCTGTCATTACTAGGTATTTATTAAATAATAAATACTAATAATAATGACTGTATAAATATACAGTGTAAGCTTATAGTGGTTACAAAGTCATCTATTAGCTGCAGGAAAAGCCTTTTTTATGGTTGCAAAGTAGTAATGGTGTAAAAAATACGAGCTTATTAACTGCAACAAAAAACCTATGAAGGTTAAACTAGCGCTCTGACTCCTGATAACAAAGTTATCAACCTTCAGCAATAAATAAATATTTGAAAAACTTTTTTTAACGGTAAATAAGTGCGTCTTAGCAAAATCGTTTTTGTTGCGGTTACAAAGCAGTCTATTTGGAGCCTATTTAAATTTTTTTGGGGCTAGTCAATTTTTTATTTATGGTTAGCAGAAATTATTTTCAGTGTAGTTTGTAATGTTTTAATTCTTACTAATAACTACTATTTACTGTTATTCCTGGAGTGGGTTGGAACCTTTGATGATAAGCTGACACTGATGTAGCTTTCCACAAAACACCATATACTACACTCGACGCACGTTCTGCCAACCAAGTTGGCATCATCTGGAGATAAAACTAACCTTATGCTTCCTATTTATACCTAAACTATTATTACGTTTGATAAACTGTGACTCACTAACCAAGAGAGCGGGCTATTTGGGATAGGCCCTCTGTCACTATTCATACTATTTTTACACTTTTCCAAACTCTCAAATTTATCCAGCTGTCTGGTATTTGTTGCATTTCTAATTAATTATAAGTTACTTATCTATTTTATGCTTGTTTTTAAACTCTCAACTATACTTACAGAATATACATTACTTAAAGCTATATCCTTAATTTATGTCTTTTCTTTTTCAAACTTCTCCATATTGAGGGGGAAACTTAACAGGCGATGAACTAGAAAATCAAATTTCTAGATTTTGTGTTGAGTGATGAGAGTACTTAGCGATATATGTTAATATACTGGTATATTTTCTGTATATGTCAAATACTAACTTATTTTCACTACTTCTAATTTATTAATACACCTAAAAATGGTAGTTGTCTACAGTTTTCAATTTCTTATGTGAATTTCGCTTCAGCTAATGTGAAAATCTACTTTATTATTATTCCAAATTTATATAGAGGGTGGGGCAATAGTGCGTCGGACCTCGATATCTCGAGTTCTACGATAGCTAGAAATTTTTTAAAAAATTGCAAGTAAACTAGATAAAAAAGTCTATAACTGGAAATTATTTTCGAACATACAGGGCGAGCCAAGACGAAATTACAGGACCAAGTGCCTTTTTTTAAAATGGAATGCTATGTATATCAGTACATTTTTTTGAAGCCTCTTTCTAGGCTATATTCATTCCTATATTATTATTGGCTATCTCCCAGCCACTTTGATGTAATGAATTTTTTTGTTGAAATAATGTCATCTGCAGATGGATATTAAAAAAATCACCACAGTCACAATTATGGGTTTTAAGAAAAACTTATGTGAATACCAGTTACGAGACATCTGATTAATGTTTTTGAATCATTTTCATTTCCTAAAAATGTACAGGGTGGCCAAAAATTAGTATTCAATTAAGAACTTTTAAATTGAATTTTCTCAATTTTTTTTATATTTTTCAACGATGTGATGTAAAAATGAAAAACGAACATTTTTTTGTAAGTACTTCCCTATGGCTAATTGCAACCATTTTCGTTTTATAAATAAATAAGTGTCAAATTCAGGAATAAACTTAAAAAAAGAGGTTCCCTCAAATAATTCATTAGAAAAATTTATAATAGGTGTTCGACGTGTTGCCCATTTTGATTGAGACCGTCTTTATGCCATTTTGAAATGAGACCATTTAGTGGGACCATTTCCATTGAAATGAGTAAATAGTATTTAACCAGTCCTTTACTGTAATGTTTTTTTTGTAAATTTTTTTTGCTGTTTTCGTTATTCGACAAGCAATAAAACCTCAGTTTGGTATAAATTGTCGTGTACAAAAGGAGCATTTATCACTCCTTTCGGTCGTTAGTTACAATTTATATTGAATTTAAAATATTTGGAATTTTACAATATGAATTTTAATAAAGCGGAACTTGTAGACATGACTTTTGTTTTGGGCGAGTCAGATAGAAATTGTTTACTTGCCAATAGAATTTATCTCCAACGTTATCCTGAAAGAAGGCTTCCTGATGTTAGCAGCTTTCCAAAAACCTTCTCGATAGATTTCTGGAAACTGGAAATGTCGAATATAAAAAAAGTGAAAGAATAAAACGTGTTGTGAACGAAGAAAATGAGTTTTCTGTGATGCTGGCAACGGTTGAGAATCCCCATGTTAGTCAAAGAGAAGAGACCTCCTTAGTAGGAATAAGTAGACGGTCTGTGGGTCGAATCTTAAAAACAAATAAGTTGCATGCATATCATATTCAAATGCACCAGGAATTATCTGATGACGATTTTCAAAAGCGCCTACAATTTTGTAATTGGGCCAGAGGTAAAATGCAAGTTGATGTCAACTTCTTCAATAATATTTTATTCACTGATCAGGCAACTTTTCATAAAAATGGATTTGTTAATAGGCACAATTTCCATTATTATGCTTCGGAAAATCCTCACTTTTTTATGCAAGTTGATAACCAACACAGATGGTCTATAAACGTTTGGGGAGGAATTATTGGAGAACATGTAATAGGGCCACATTTCTTTGATGGTACATTGACTGGAACTATTTATCTTCATTTTTTTGGAAAACTATCTGCCACAATTATTGGTAAATTTCCCTGGAAGAATTCGAAATAGGATGTGGTTTCAGCAAGATGGTGCTCCACCACATTATTTAAATGCAGTTAGAGACCACTTAAATAATACCTACCCAATGGATTGGAAGAAATGGACCCACTAAATGGCTTGCTAGATCCCCAGATCTTATAAAAATGGATTTATTTTTATGGGGATACGTGAAGGAAATTGTTTATAGAGACACACCAACAACAGTACAAAATATGAAGGAAAGAATAATAACTGCCTTTAGATCTATCACACCGGCAGTTTTAGGAACAGTGAGAACCTCATTTCAAAAGCGCATAGAGATGTGTGTCAATCAAAATGGCCAACATGTGGAACATTTATTATAATTTTTTTCTACGGAGTTATTTGAAGAAACCTCTTTTTTAAGTTTATTTTTGAATGTTGTAATTATTGCTCAATAAAATGAAAATGGTTGCAATTAGCCATAGGGAAGTACTTACAAAAAATGTTCGTTTTCATTTTTACATCACATCGTTGAAAAATATACAGGGTATTCCATTTGAAAAAATTGAGAAAAAATTCAATTTAAAGAGTTCTTAATTGCCACCCTGTACATTTTTAGGAAATGAAAATGATTCAAAAACATTAATTAGATGTCACGTAACTGGTATTCACATAAGTTTTTCTTAAAACCCATAATTGTGACTGTGGTGATTTTTTTAATATCCATCTGCAGATGGCATTATTTCAACAAAAAATTCATTACATCAAAGTGGCTGGGAGATAGCCAATAATAATATAGGAATGACTAGAGCCTAGAAAGAGGCTTCAAAAAATGTACTGATATACATGGCATTCGTTTAAAAAAAAGGCACTTGGTCCTGTAATTTCGTCTTGGCTCGCCCTGTATGTTCGAAAATAATTTCCAGTTATAAACTTTTTTATCTAGTTTACTTGCAATTTTATAAATTTCTAGCTATCATAGAACTCGAGATATCGAGGTCCGACGCACTATTGCCCCACCCTGTATATATTTTTTTTTTTGGTAAAATTTTAATCATTTAATTTAATTTTTTACGTTAAACCTTTTTTTAATTTAAATTCAGTAATTGGACAGTTTTGATCTGACTTTTGTTCTCTTTACAGAATTCCTAACAGAGGCTGTCTACCTGAGCGTTGATCCGGGGAATAGAGTGTTTGCAACGAGATTAAATTTAGGAGAGACATTTATAGGAAATCAAGTAGCTAAGTGAGTTTTCAAAAAAAAAAAATATAACTTAAGTACCCACTACCCAGCTATTACTTATATCTTTTTAGAATAATCGAAAGTAAAAATCCAAAGTTTCCGGTAGGTCAACATGTTACTGGCTCTTTTGGTTGGAGGACTCACACAATTTCAGACGGATCGGAGTTAATATTGGGAAAACCGACATTAGTGCCGAATTTTGGAGCGGGTACCTTTGTCCCTCGCACTTGGTGTTTTGGGAATGCCCGGGTAATTTTTTTAAACTACCTACACCAATTTCAATTAGATCCAAATTACATAATTATTCAACAAAGAAAAGGAAAAGCTAGAGAATGCCACAAATAACGATCAGACAATATTCATTATTAACACTCACGAAATTTTCTCACGAAACACCAAAACACTATATATTGCAAAACAAGATAGATTTATTGGGGTTCAAAATAAAACAAAGAAAATTAAGTGCCATATCCCCGAAAAGAAAAAACAATTATACAGCTTGCGGACCTGGTGTTTCGGAGTTATTGCTCCTCATTGTTCCTGATCTATCCCATCCTAGATACAATTCCTTAGC
>JANEYF010003136.1:0-50159 GCA_029963845.1 Rhamnusium bicolor
GCACGCCATGCCGTGGCCTTGAAACGGCCAATGAAATTGCTAGAAATAGTCCTCATAACAGAAGTCTGCGTTATTTCAATACTCGCAACCGAGAGTTAACGTGGACGTAAAAGACCTACGGTATTCGTTCGTAGATAAGGGAGTACGTTAAGCTAGATAACGTTTAGCGGAACCCATAATAAATATGTGCATGCTTAGATGTCAAAATAACGCACCAGAAAATACGGTATATACCAGCGATAACTCTCTATTGTTAGGTGTGAAGCAAGTTTATAGGGTTTTATTATAATTATTTCGTACACCAAAATAAAAAACTTGTTAATTATGACTCAGTGTTGTACAGTTCCATTTTTGTTCAGAAACATAAGACGTACATATGTTTCCGAGAGATAGAACTCTCCTAAAACTGGTTGGTAGCGATTCGCAAGGATAACTTTACTGCTTCGATACATTCGTGTGTTTGTAAGAAACATTTTAATCCTGACGATTATGCGTTACCAAAAGCACCTACTACAGAAAATCGTAAGTAATAATAATGCACATTCGTTGTTTTCATCATGCTTATGCTTGATATAATCTAACATTAATGACATAAGGCACCTCTGATAGATATAATAATTTCCCTACTAAGCAAGTAAATTACTACTTTCCCTTTCTATCATCATTGCGTTAAATTTTTCTAATTTTGAAAAATCACTAAAGTCCGCGTTAAAAATCCATAATAAACATTTACGTTCAGTGATTAACCTTACCCTACACTAGCGCCTCTTATGGTGAATTCAAGCGCGGTAACCCTAATGAAGACCACCGCTCAGTAGGGAAATTATTGTACCTATCAGAGGTGTCTTATATCCTTAAAGTTAGGTTATGCCAAGCATGAACATGATGAAAACAACCAATGTGCATGATTACTACTTACGATTTTCTGTAGTAGACTCCTTTCGTAACGCATAATCGTCAGGATTAAAATGTTCCTTACAAACACACGAATGTTTCGAAGGAGTAAAGTTATCCCTGCGAATCGCTACCAACCACTGTTTTGGGCGAGTTTTGTCTCTCAGACGTATATATTCGATTTTTTTCCGAACAAAATGGAACTGCACAACAGTGAGGCATAATTAACAGGTTTTTTTATTTACTGGTATACGAAATAATTATAATAAAACCCTATAAACTTGTTCCGCGCCTAACAATAACTTTTGACAGAACCTTACTCGCCAGTGGCGCCAACTGGTGAGCCTAAAAACGGTAGCCCTATTATTTGATCCAGTGACCTACAGCGACCATTTGATCCATATAATCGAGTATGGGTTACTCGAGACACTCGAGTAGTACCAACGGAACAGCAATATAAAAGCTACGCACATACCCGTTACGTTACTCGGTCTCAGTCCGTGTCAGTCATAGAAGAATACAATTGTCTATGGTGTCAGTATGTAAAACCGATGACGGTGATAACCGGTGGATGCGAAGGAATCTCTAAAGTAAAATGAAGTCAGTGTAAACAGAATTGCTATAATTACAGCTGCTCCTGAAGTACACATATGACCGAAAAACATTTGTTAAACAATATTAAGCGATGCGCATGCAGGCGACGATGCAAGCCTGACTACTCTCATCAGTCACTTCTACAATCGATTATCAGTTTGTCAAGTACTTGAATATTATGAGTTATGATTTATGTTTTATGAATTATGAATAATTAATTTCAGTGACGATTTTTTCACTTGAATTTTATAACTCGAGTACTATTCCAATAATCGAGATATCGGTTTTTTCAATAACCGAGTACTCGAGTACTTTTTAACTCTAGTGATCCTAACACTAGTAGACACAATTCAATTTCGAGAATAAACTAGTCATCTATGATAAACTAGCAACATAACCTATAACGAAAAATGCTGGTTTAAAAAAAAAGTGCTGAAATTCTGTTATAAACATACTGTTCTGTAATGGTGAAGACATACGTATAAGATGGTGGTTTGTTTTTATAATATCACATATACTCAGATACACACCATTGTGAATTTTAACATCAGGCAATTGTCGTGAAAATAGGTTATGTTTATTGTTTATGTTGAGCTGAAATGGTCACGTGACTAACCCTGATGATCAATTGGAATATTCTACCATTGTCATAAAATGATCGAGGATTAAGATTTGACTCAAAACGGTTCATTGTGGCGTATTTTATCGAATTGGTCAAAGGGATCACCACTACAAGGATATGTTTGTCGTTCCATTACGTCATACTGTAAGCAGTATTTTAAACCGTACTTTTTTTTTTGAATCATGTACTTTTTTTTTTGAATCATTTATTTAATGTCGGTCTATTTCCGCTACCAGGGTCAATCACCGATGCCAGGCTACGAACTACCCCCAACCTGAAAATGTTGCCAAACCTCTTCTCTGTCGAAGAGTAGAGATTTTTTACTTGCCTAAAGTCTATTCACTTAAACTCTGCAGTGGTGGGTTGGACTTAGTGAGCCCGATTTGCTTATTTCTAGGAGTAATAAATGTATTATTGTGGGTTACTTGTTTATGTTACCAGGCGTAAAAAATATTTCAAGGCATTAGAATTAAGTTAAATGCCTTTTAGGTTTATTGAATCAGTAGAAAAATATTTCAACAGAGTGTACATACATAATTTATTTCCAATAACAAGAAATACCTTTTATTGGTTAGCAGTGGAAGGAAACAAAATAACAAAAATAAAATTGAGATATTTTCGTTAAATTTTGAATAAGAAAAATGATTGGTTACGCCGAAATAAGAACATCCTAATTTAATAAGAAAATTTCGATTTAGCTATAGCCAAACATCTTAAAAATTTCCGTTACTTTTTACTTTGTGTAGCCATAAGAAATAATAGGTGCGTTCGTTCTGAGATCTCAGCTGATCTAAGTTGTTTTACAGTTACACTGCATAAATAAAAACATAATTTCATTGATGTAGCCTCCGTAATCGTAAAACTACTTAGACTAACTGAGATCTGTTTGAAAGAACGCAACTAATACCAGAAAATAAAACAATTTTAAATTCTACCTGCTTTAAGCGGACGAACTTTTTTGCTGCACAATTTTTATATTTCTGCTTTAAACAATGTTATGTTTCTCTGTATCTTAATATAAAGCCATTTTGAGCAATCAGTACTATCGACCTGTGTAAAAAAGTGATTAAAATATACAACATATCATAATACACTTCATTCATATGAGCACATAAAAAACTGTTTACCTGAGCTCGCAGAGCGACCCTTTGTCGACCGTCAGTCTTGCGTAATTCTCTAGCATAGGTGCGCGGTGCATTATAAAATAAATGCACAAAATGTATTTATATAATACCGCGCTCCTGTGCTAGAATTTGTTATGTGCTAAGTTAAGATGAAATAAGTTTATATCTACAACAAAAATCCTCATTTCGTCGAGATCTATTGACTGTTAACATTTTCGCTATTAAAACTGAGTCACCTCGTATAATAAAAAACAGTAAATCATTAAAACATCAAATATCTTACCGATTATTAGTATAAAATCAGCCAATAAGCACTATCAATCTTTTTTTTTGTCCAAATTTAATATTCATTAAATTTTCTATCTTAAATATAACACACTATTATTTTTAGGTAAGTTTAAGGGAATATATTGGTCATTAACCATTAGGTTTAATACTTGCATATTAATATTAGTCCTCAAAAACACAAATCAATTTATATCAAAACACAATCTATAACGTCCAACTACTATCAATGCTTATGAAATAAAATAAACAATGAAAATTAAATTAATCGCTATCGGAACTTTACACTTGAGTATATCTGCCTGCCATCCGCACCAATCATCAGCGCGCATTTTCTACCCTATCCTGGCTAACGCTGCAAAGCTTATGCGAATAGACTAACATTTAATGAGCAAAGGACCAACTGCTTTACATCCTTTCCAAAGGATGGTATATTACTACACAATCCTCACCTAAGATTGCATAACTTCTGCGTATACGCTGATATACAAAACGGCAGAAAACGGGAAAAGGTCGCAAAGTTTCACTTGAATTACCATCAAATTGCTGACTGCGACTACCATTGCTTGACTTTCGTATGAATACGAGCATTGTTAAGGTAAATCTACGCTCGCCCCGTACTTTTAGTTTTTAACGAAATTTTTTATAGACATCTTTCTTACTATAGAGCTCACGAGAAACTAAAAAAATGCAGAGCTAACACAAGGGAAATCTTGATAACTGGATTACAGTTGTTGAAAAAAAATTTTAGTATGAAGAGAACACAGTATAGTCTCGAACCATCGAGTGAAGTCATATATAGAGGCATAAGTGTATATTGAAATCCGTAGCCAGCGCTGGATCCAACATCTAGGGCGGCGCCACTCGCGTTTGGGTCCGAAATTTCTGTCAATTCGTTAGTTGATAGTAGTCGTGTAGTTCACGTGCAGATAGTGGGTACAGGGAATTGAGACGAGTGAGAACATGGAACACCTTTATATGCATATGTTGTGCTTCCTTACATTTCTTCATTCAACACGCCAACTGATATGAAACAAGGTTTCCATGTTACAAATCTTGCTATGCAATTATTTTAATGCACAATCCGGTTTACCTAATGGATCAGAACGTGCTCCTTTTACACCTGTTTCTTTTAGCACAAGATTTATACAAGATAAAGCAATCAAAAGGCAACATTAAAATGATACTTGTTAAAAATTTTATTTTGTGACGTAATGCGGATCAACAAAAAAAAATGAATGCATATTTACAAAATGTCAGGTCGTAAGACATTTTAGCGAAATGATGAAAATTAAATTTCATTAATCGACTTGTAACTCAGCAAAAAATGAAATGAAAATAATTATATATAAAAATATATTTATACAGACGTCAAAAGAAAAAAACCTTTTAAAACATAAAGTTGTTCCTTTCTATTAAAACCAAAAAGAAAAAATAAATATAGCCTATTTTTTTGTAAATATTCTTAAGCCATTTTATTTATTTAAATCTGATATTATGAATTATAGACAAGGTTTTACCTCAGTTAAATAAATAGATATTACTCTCTTGTAATATCAAATAAGAAATAAAGTAAAACGGCTCCACTTTTAACACTTTAAATACTAATACTTAAAAAATTTAATAACAATGAATATGCAAATAAAGTAAAGCTGGCAATATTCACTTTACAATCCTAATCTATAAAAATTAAATGATCAACAAAAATAGCACATCAAAAAACATTAATCAATAACGTTAACTTTTAGAGAACATGGTCTTTAAATTTTAGTATTTAAAATGAGAAAAACTTGTTATAATTATGTTGAAACTAACCCTAATCTTATAAATAAATTAATTCACTTCTTCTTGTTTTTATTTGTGGCACCCCTAGGGGGCGTCACAGGTCTCCCTGCATTCATATTGTACTGGAACTTCCTTTTGTCTGCTGGTTTCAAAATCTGGAAACTACACATTAATGTTTCATCAACGGACATCATCGCACCAGCATTATCAAATTCTCCTGGAAAAAAAGAAAAATATAAATGTTTAACTATTCAAGTTTTGAAATATTTCTACGAGTATTATTCCAATATTTACTCACCACAATAATTTGGCGCACTGAAGAGGGTGACAAGTTGACGTTTGGCAAAAAATTCATAACCATCTTCTACAACCTGATGTGCACGACAAATCAAATCAAAATCATGTTTGTGTAGGAATTTTCCCACAACCTCTGCTCCAAATGTAAAACTGACCCCTCTATCGTTCTCTCCCCAGCCCATCTGATCTTTATCGGGGTCTGACCATAGCAAATCACAGAGAAGTCCTTGGTCAGGTACGTCAGTTGGCCGCATAATTCTTCGGATTTGTTCCATCGATTGTAAATCTGGACTTAATCCTATAACCAAAAACATTTCTGATAGAATATCCCGAAAATGAGTTATAACAAATAGTGTTCTCTGTGGAGGTTTAAAGGTGGTTTTAATTTTTTTTTTACAAATAAAGTCGGGATTTTAAAATCATCTTGCACATTTAAATTAAGTGATTACTAGAGCCTGGAAAATCTAATGCTGGTCACAGACATACGTACATAGGCATCAAACACTATATGTGTATATGCAGCGGATATTGAAATCTTTGCGAGCTGTATTCCAGTTTGCTTAAGTATTTCGTACATATAAACTGAAAAAAATACCAATTCCACGGCATGCCAGTTTAACATTTGCACCTTACATTTTTAAGCATATAAACAAATATAAAGATTTAAACTGTAATGTGAGTGATTTAAATCTATAAATAGCTATTACAATTTTTCTGTCAATAATATAAAAAAAAAAGAAAACAAATAATTGATCCTAAATACCATATTGATTTAATATATAAAGTTACAGACATAGCTGATGCGATTTTTTTTTTTTTTAATAGGAAATACTGAGGGAAATACGATTATTTATATTCATAAAATAACACCAAATAAAATACACATTAATACACATCAATAATACCTGTAATTTTATATATTAAATTCATATAGCATTTAAGATGTATTATTTGTATTTATTTTTTGTATTCATCAATAGAAAAATTTTAACAGCGATTTAAAGTTACGTAAAAATCCGGATATTGACAGATTGTGTAAAATTAACAAGGGCCTAAATGATGGACGTGCAAATGACTTACAATGATATTATGCGTATTCAAATATTATGTTCTCGACTGTAGAACGTTCATTTTCAACATATGCTTTAATATGTACATCCCGGCATAAAGGTTTGTCAGAGGATATTTTAGAACATTTATTAATGATGCAAGTGTACGATGACAACCATAAACAATTGTTAATGGACATGATATAAGAGGTAAGTCTGTAAGTTACATCATGCCCCTCACCAAAACCAGTCTGTTTCTTAAAATAAACATTTTCATCCGTGTGTCATACACTTTTTTTTTCGATTGTAAGAAGAAAAAAATAAATTTTTATTTCTTATATTTATTTTAACTGAAAAATCTGATCATAATCGGCTTCACGTCACTGACACAAACTAATAAAAATATCATGATAGTATATTTCATTTGTTTATGGTATCCATTATTTTGTTCATCATAATTGTTTACAGCCCAAAAAGTACTTCTTGTCCTAGGGCGAAAAGTACTTTTCGGCCGGGAAAAGTCGTCGCCTAGCAACCACAACAGAAAATACTTGTTATAAAAAGGTGATCTTTTCGTCCAGATAAAAAAAAATTAGGTCAACTTTCGTGATGTTACTAAGCACAAATTCAAATAGAGCGCCAAATGTAGTTCTTTTTAGGATATTTTATAATCTGCAGTTGGATGGTCGTGTACTAGATTTGACATTTGACCGTAACCTCATTTCTAGTTTGTTTATTATTGTAAAAATATAGCAGATAAATAATCTGATCTACCTTCTACATAATTTTTTCCATATTTCTGTGCTTTTATAATGTTTTAAAATAAATTCACAAACAAAAATGCTAAAACAGGAATCACAACAGAATAATAGAAGAACCATCTTGCCAGTGTTCCAACAAATTTTTGGTAATTTCCATAGTTTGCGCTTAGTGATGTAGTTATGAAAAATTTTAACTTTAAATTGAAATAACTATTTTATGGTGCTTTTTTTGGCACAATTACAAAAAAAAAGATATTTTCAAAATAAGCATTTCCACTTTATGAATGAAAATATCTCATTGGACATTCTATGATGTATCCTATTATGTTATTATAACAGGACTGTTAAAGTACTTATCCAATAAGAAACCGCCTTTTTGAAAAATTTCTATGACTGACTGGCTATAACTCTTAACAGTTCTGTTATAATAATGTAAGAGGATACATCATAGGCCTGATTGCACCCAAAGAAGTTACGAACTGACAAGAGTTAATGTCATATATAATGTATATGCAATTAAACAAATATTGAAGTTTAGATAAAATATAAACAAATCTAAAACTTGTAAATATTTCTACTGTTGAAAAGTTAACTTGTGTTCATAACAGTAATAAAATATTTTATGGTTGTTAGTTTTAATTCAGGAAAAATGATATTTAGGTGATAAGAAATTATGTTGCTAAATATACCAATCAATAAATAAAATACAATGCCTCCAATTTTAATAGGGAACATTATACCACGGCATATTATATATTTTTTGGAGAAAAATTTGGATAGCAGAACATAAAAAAATTGCCAGTTTGCTACATAAACTTTACATAGAAAGGGCAGGATTTTTGTTTTACATAAGTTTCTGAATAAAGCCAATGGCCTCAAACTAGAGGATAGTGAAATTTTTTTACATGAGAACTTATAACGTCACTGATCTAATCAGTTGTGTTTGAAATCTTTTTTATTTGTTAGTCTGTAAATAGGTATTCAAATGCTAAAAGTGATTTAGATATTTTATTTTGCAGTGTTGGTAGTATTAAATGTTTTTATCAATAATCTGTGTTATCTTATGGTTAACTCTGTGATATGTACTCATTGTAATGTGTGGCCTTATCCTGTAATTGGGGTCTACCCCTTGGATATTGTGACTAAATAAATAAATAAATACATAAATAAAATAAAAAACCGTGCCTTTTCGATGTTAAATTTATATAATTGTCATTTTTTTAATGTTAAGTTGCCATTCAAAGTTCCTTCCAAAAAATCCAACACTATATCAGAGCTAAAACTGTGTAAAAATTTTCTTGGCAACGCAACAGTTTTACATTAAAATTGGCACTCATTGATGTTGGAATAAATCCACCGAACAATAACAGACACTTCTTATATAAATAATGGGTTTTAAAATATCTTATAAGTGAAAGTAGAAAGCAGGAAGATATCAATGCATATACAAACAGTTTAATAATGTATATGCAACGTGTGTAGCATTGGAAATATTATAAACTGTTACATAACTATAAATATGCAAGCTTTGGACTAGAGGTCACATTTTATTTTGCTTTAAGTTTCTTTACCATTAGAAATTTTTTATGTATACTTCCACAGCATACACTTCTAGCACATTCCAGGCATGCCTGATAAACATGAAACTGATAACAACTTAATGATAACAAGGTTTCCAAACATTCCTAGATTATTTCCCTCTGAACGTAGTACATTCTATTTAATATACAGGTCTAATACAGAGGACCCTATATATTAAAATAATTTTTGGATTACATTTAAAAATTTTAGCTCACAAAAATTTTTAAAACTGCAATTTACAATCTACCCTGATTTTTGAATTGCTACATATCGAGGGCTACAACACAGAACCTCGTAACTAGCATTTTTGGTGAAATTCGTTTTATTATTTATAACTAACAGTAATTTCTTAAAATTTCATTTTTTTTGTAAATGTGGAATTTAAACTCAATTATTTCTCATTTTCGCATACTATTAAAAAAATATATGTATTTTGGTAGTGTAGATTTTTAAATGGTTATTAGCTTCCCCTGTAAAATAATTATTTTTACACTTACCAGGACCTGCTTTGTAGCCCTCGATATATATATTGAACACAAATTTAACTCACCTCCGTGACAGCAAAAGATTTTTTCATCTACAATTGCAGCTACTGGAAGGCAATTAAAACAATCCGTGAAAGTTTTCCATAGTTTAATGTTATACCTGTAAAATACCAATATACATTTTATTCGTTATGCTGGGCAGTTAACCCTTACCTCCTCTTGCATTCATCATAAAATCCATAGATGCGATTGATAGAAGCACATTCATGATTACCACGAAGGAGGAAGAAGTTTTCTGGGTATTTAATTTTATAAGCGAGTAAAAGACAGATTGTTTCAAGAGACTGTTTACCACGATCTACATAATCTCCCAAAAATAAGTAATTGGACTCTGGTGGGAAACCACCATATTCGAAAAGACGGAGAAGGTCATAGTATTGACCATGTATGTCACCTACGAACAAAATTATCACAAAATTAAACAGCAATTATTATTAAAAATTAATTACTATCAAGAGAGCGTAAAGATTTAAAACTTATTAAAATATGACTCATTGTATTATCTAATAAGAAGGAATATCACATGAAATATTTAAACAGAAAAACTGAAAAATATCAAATGTTATTTAAATCTGAAAATAAAATGAAGATTTTTTCGTTAAATGTTTTAGTTAGAAATAGGAAAACTTGACGCTTACCGCAAATTTTTAGAGGGGCTTCGAGTTCCAGTAAAATAGGTTGACTTAAGAATATTTCTCTGGATTTTAGGCATAGTCCTCTGATTTCATTTTCAGTTAGTTGTACATTTTTTCCTGGTCTTGCTCCACGCACTAAAAATAACACACGAACAAAATTAATTTTGACGTTTTCCAAGGCGTATACCGAGACGCCATTATTTTTGTCAACATATCTTGACCTTCATAAATTTACCTTCTAATAATCTGGCTATAATACTATCAATGTTTAACTTATCAGCTTCAGCCATTTGCTTAGATGTCTAAAACCACTGCAGTTTATTTTTTTAAGCTTAAAATTAAATGATGGCTCGGATTTTTAAAGATTTTCGACGAGCCTTTCCGACATAAACACTACTTTTTTTGCTTGAGCTGTCGCGGAGACCACTTTATGTCGTCTAATGCCAACAGAACAAATCCAAAAAATCCCTTATTAAAGTGTAAACTTTTTACTTAAAATTATGAAAATTCAAAAAAAAAAATTCAGGATGTAGAAAAATTTACTAAACAAAGACGAATAATCAAATTTGCATCATATAATATTTTGGAATAAAATAAATAGTAATTTATGGACCTATAGGTAACTTTTTATATATCATATTGGCAGCATTACAGCGCTAGTTTTCGCCGCTAACTTTATCGGTAAGAAACAAAAATGGAGCGTATAAACAAGTCTAGCCTAAAAAAAATAATTTTCAACTATTTTTTCACAATAAAACATTTTAACATGAGTGATTTAGCAGAAGAAATATTAAATTTAGAGTTAAGTGAAGATATTTTTAAAGGAATTAAATTCTTTATAAGCGGGGAAGTTCATGAAAAGGTACTAAAAACAACTTAAAAGACTTTTTTTCCTGATTTTATTTTGTTTTTTTAGATAATAGACTTGTTAAAATCCGGTGGTGCGGAGAGACTTAATTATTTTTCCGACTACGTTACTCACTTAATTGTCGGTGATAATCCTGAAGAAAATGATATTGTTGATGCAAACGATGTTTATGAAATACCTGCACTTGTCCCAAAATGGGTTGTAGTATGTGCAAGTTTAAAAAAAAATAGTTAGTACAAGGCCTTATATACATGTACCAGGTGGAAAATTGCTTTCTAATCTAGTATTCTGCTTTAGCAACATAAGGGAAGATCGCAATTATCTTTGGGCTCTCATTACTTATAATGGAGGGATAGTACAACTAAACTTAAATAGAAACTGTGATTACTTAGTTACTACAGACACGAGCAGTATTAAATATGAAAAAGCTGAGGGTTTAGGGTATGATTTTGTAAAGATAGTTACACCCGATTGGGTGGTTGAAACTATTAGAAATAAGTCATTAGCTGATGCCGTTTTATTTCATCCAAAACTGATTAACTGGCCAAAACCTGTTAAGCATGAAAGTACAACTGCTATTACAGGTTTTGAACCAGAACAGACCGAAAGTATTGAGAAAACTGAAGAAAAACCCATTTCAGACTCCACACAAGCCTTATTAGAAAAATTAAAACAGAGAATGCCATGGAATCAGCCTAGTACACCAAAGACGATATCTAATTCTGATCCTGTCGCACCACCAAATGTTGTAGCTCCCAGTTTTGTACAAAAAACGTCAAATCCGCAACAACAGGCCCCAAGGATTCAATTGCCTCAGGCTCCCACCCCTCAACCTCAACAGGTTACGCCTCAATCTCCAGTTTCTTCTAGTTTTTCCCAAATACCTAGGTCACCGTCTACCTCCTTGTCGAATCAGCAGATACCTAGAAGTATAGTACACCATACTGCTGCTGCACAACAAACCAGTTTTCAACAACAACCACAAAATCCTTTAAACATAAGCAGGTTAATTGGCCAGCAACAAACCAGACCGAATATTCAACAACTTAGAGGTCAGTTAGGGCAGAGTCAACTACATCAACAACTGTTGCAACAACGAATGCAACAAAATCAACAAAATATTCAACGTACTTCCACAGCTCAGATAACAGTCCAACAACAACTTTTACAGCAACAGTTGGCTCAGGGTCAAAGACAATTATTGCAAAATCAATTATCTCAGGGACAAATGTTACAGCAACAGGGAGGGCCCAATCAACAAACAATTGGACAAAATCAACAGCAGATTGGATCAAACCAACATATTAGTCAACTGACCCAACAGCAACTGGCACAGCTGCAGCAGCAGCAACTTCAGTTAAAACAGAATCAACAACAACAAATTCAGCAACAACAGATTCAGCTAAATCAAAATCAACAAGCTCAACTTAATCAGACTCAACAACTGATACAGAATCAAGTTTTGCAACAACAACAACAAAACCAGTTAAACCAGCAACAACAAAACCAGTTAAGCCAACAACAGAACCAATTGGGTCAGCAACAACAAAACCAAATAAGCCAGCAGCAACAAAGCCAAATAAGTCAGCAACAACAAAATCAGCTGAACCAACAGCAGCAAATTCAGTTGGGCCAGACTCAGACCTTTGTGCCACAAAGCATTAGCCAGCATATCACTTCACAACAAACTCAACAATTATTGCAACAAAAACAACAGTTCTTAAATCAACAACAAACTGTGACAAGTCAGCAGCAAATTATACAAAATCAACCTAATTTAGCAGTCCAACAACAGCAGTTTGTTAGTCCGAACTTTAATCAAAATCAAAATGCCAATCAGGAGTTAAATCAACAGAATTTGCAGCAACAACAACAGAATGTTAATCAACAGCAAAATATAAACCAACAACTATCTGCCCAAGCATTAAACCAGCAGCTGAATTCACAAAACTTGGGACAACAACTTAATCAACAGCAGTTGAATCAACAGTTAACTCAGCAACAACTGAATCAACAAAATCAGTTGAGTCAGTTGAATCAACAGAATCTTCTAACTCAACAACTCGGCCAACAAAACCAATTGGGGCAGCAATTGAATCAACAAGAACAATTAAACCAACAGTTGAATCAGCAAAGTCAGTTAAATCAACAATTAAATCAAATAAGTCAGCAGAATCAGTTGAATCGACAGAGTATTAACCAACAAACTTTAGAACAAGGCTTGACTCAAAACATCAATGAGGCCTTGAATCAACAGTTAAATCAAGGTTTGAGTCAACAGTTACAGCAGCAACAACAGTTGAATCGACAAAATCTACAGCAGCAACAGCAAATAAATCCCCAGCAAAATTTAAATCAAATACAGGTACAACAGCAGCAAAACCTAAATCAACAGAACTTACAGCAACAGCAGCAGCAACAGATTACACAGGTCAGTTTAGTTTTGGTATTGATGGTATTGATTTTATTTAAAAAATAAATTGTGAGAAGTATAGATGTCAAATTTCCGGATAGTCCCCTAAGTATTCTGAGAATTTCTGAAAATTTTTGAACATGAAATTTCTGAATTTTACATCTTTGGTAAAATGTGTTGTAAAAATGAAGTCAAAAGGTAATATGTATTTATAACAACTGCCAGTAGTTCAGATAGAAGCTGTTAACATTTTTTGATTTAGTTTTTTCGGTTTATGAATATTTTTTATCAATGGATATTAAATTCCTTCCAATTTTTATTAAATTTGTAGATAAGTCAACAGATAAGCTCTGGTCTACCACAACAAGTAGTCCGTGCCCAATTTCAACAACAGGGCAGCATCAGTCAGCAAATACTAATAAATCAACAATCGCCTCAGAATCCCACTCCACAACGTGCACAAATAAATCAACATTTGTGGGCGCAGCAACCCGCTCAAGTACCAGGACAACAAATTATCCGACATCCGATAAATGTTGTTCAACAAGCAGGACCTCGAGCACAGTGGTCGCCTAATCCACAACAAGGAAATGTGGTGCCGCAACGACAATTCATACAGTTAGATGCTCGCACTCACAATGAATTGCAAAAGATGCCACCTGAACAGCAAGCTTTGTTTGTAGCCAAACTGCAAAGGCAGCGGCAGTTGTTGAAGCAAGTCCAGCAACGAGGCGGTGGTGGAAGTCATATTTTGATAAGAGGTTAGTAATCATTTACATTTTATTTTTAACAAAGAACCACAATACTTTTTACTGGACATTTTTTTTGTTTCAATAAAAAATTGAAAAAAAACAGAAGAGGTACCAATTTGCCACACTTGTTTTAAAGTTCTAGATGAAAATAGAGTCTCCTCATTCAGTAATTAATTATAGATTCTCAAATGTTCGAATATATTTCAATTTTAAGTAAGTTTGAGTACAAAGTAGCTACGTATATAGTTTTGTTACTGTTTAAAGGAATAAATCCTGCGTAATTCAAAAGTAATTTAATTTATTCAGGTGTTTTTTAATTATACTTTTCAGTGTGTGTGGTGAAATTGATTTATTTGAATAAATATTGTTCCTTATGTTAAAACATGTTTTCTTGGGGAGGGCACCCTTCGGTCAGACCTCTAAACCCTAAATAATAATTTTCAGGAAATGTGCCCCCTGGGTTAACAACTCAACAACAAGTGCAATGGCTGCAGCAGCAGGCTAAGCAACAAGGGATCGTGCTTCCACCTAATATACAACAACAAAACATTACACCAGGTACACTTACCCAACCAGGGTTAGCTCAGAATATTCAGCACGCCCCTGGTTTGAGCCCTATTAATCAGAATAATACACAGTTTACCGACCAAACTCAGCAACAGCAGCTTCAACTAAGACAGTATAGGTTGCAACAATTGCAGCTCCAGAGGGAACAAGCTCAGAAAAATCATCTTGCTCAACAGCAACAGGGTAATTATCGTTCTCGTTTAATGTCAATAATATAGTCAAAGTTACCTCGATATCAACAATTTCATGTTAAATTGCCACTGTATATTAGTCATTTGTTTCTAGGACCCATACAACAACCTACTATAGTAAGACCAATTGGCCAGCCTCAACTTGCCGATTCAACGACGAATCCACCACAGGTGCAGGATGGCAGCATTCAGCACTCATTGGTAGTTAATGCTAAAACTAAAACTGCTCTGGCCAATATGTTGAGCATCAAGCTGCAAAGTGGCGGTTCTTCGATTGGAGTGCAAAGACCTGAGACGTTACCGGAACCGTCAGCTGCTGGCACGTTAAGGTACGAATCGTCTATTTATTTTTTTTTGCCAGCCTAGGTATGCGCACACTTATTCTGATTTTGTAATTATTTATGTCTTGCTTTTCAGGCTGATGACAGCTCAGCATAATGCGGCTCTGAATTCGAAACCACAAGAGATCATAGCTCTTCAACGTAGGACCATAAGTGGCCCTAATGGTGAAATAATAAAACCACCTGGAGCACAGCAGCTTCCTCTTACACCAACAAATGAACCACCTAAACTTCAGTATTGCCCCAAACCGGCACTGCCATTGCAACATAGGCCAGGACCTTTCTATGGGCATAATCCCAATTTAAAATGTAAGTACTTTATGGAAAAGTGACAATAGATTCCAAAATATATCACCACGTAAACAAGAGATACGCTTAAGCAGTTAATCGGCCCAGTCAAATAACTCAAAAAGTAAGCGTTGTATGAGAAAAAAATGTCTCAAAGCAAAATTCTTGATTTCAAAAGGGAGACAAGATGGCAATATAATTTTTTTCATAGTTAAGTAATGATTTTAGTCAGTTTTTTTTTTTTAATCTAATGATATTTTTTACGGTAGAGCAGAAAATTTTACATAGAAATGTTTTATAACATGGATAGCCTTAGATCAATATTTTTATTGAGGTGTTTATGAGGTAAAACATTTTTGATGATTTTTAGTATTACAAGCTGTTAGTGTATATGTGTGTCTGTGTGTGTATGTGGTTGTTCCTCTCAGACAAATCCAGGATCATGAATAAATGCTTCAGGATTTTTTAGTTTTTGTTTGTTTTTCATGTCTGTTTTATTTTTTGTTTTTGTATATAATTTATTGAGATATTTGTCTGAACCATTTAAAATAAGCAACCCTGTGTATTATTTCAATTGTAAAACAGAGCAAACAAACAAATAATAGGTAGTAGTTGAGTTGTTCTCGACCATTCTCGGCCAAGTTGAAAATTGAGAGGAAAATAGAATTTTGTAAAGAGAAAATACAGAGGTGGTTTTAAAAACAGAAAATCTAAGAGACAAATATTAATACGTGGAGCTGGCAACACTTTTAATCGAACCAAACTTACCCTTTTTTAATTCATATAATATTTTCCATATAATTTTCTTAAATATTGATTAAAACTGAGGATTTTCGATCAGCTATGTTTTAATTTGAAATGAATTATGACTGTTTAAAATGTTCAGTCCGTTTAGCAATTCACAAAGTAAGGTTTAGCCATATGGTAATTTATATTTAACTCTGTAAAGCACCTAGGCATAATACTAAATTCGTATTTAAATACATGTTTTTTAAAAAATTGTAATACTGATTTTGATATTCTTTGCAGTACCTCCAGATTTGTTCCTCTTGGGATGTATTTTTGTTGTAGTAGAGCTAGAAGGCTTTTTGGAAGAGAGAATACCTGGATGGCAACAAAAAATTGAAAAACATGGTGGTATGTTACTTTTGGTTACGTGTGAATGTTTGTAGTCTCTTAGACGGAACCTGACGAACATATGTTTGTTTTAACTTTTTGATTTTTTTTCCAGACCCGCTTCTGAAAATCGTATTTCAAAGACTGCATATGTGCGTTTTAGTTTTTTGATCCAACTATTTCATAAATTATACAGGGAGATCCAGATCTTATCCAAAAAACTTTCAGGAGATAATGCATCCATAAAACTAGAGTTGACACCACCAAAAAAATTATACTAAAATCCTAATAGAACAGGCGTAAAAAATTATTAAAGAAATAGAATTATTGAAAGCTACTTATTATTAGTTGGACAACCGTAAAGAAACCACAAGAATGTAAAAAATAGCCTTACGCGGATAACATATTTCCTCAGTATGTTGCAGTTTTAGTACAGTTGATCAGATTACCAGTGGCGCGCGAGTAAATGTTTTTAAATAATTTTGAGTTTTATTTTTGCGCTATCTTATTTTTATGGATGTGTTGTAAATCCCCTAAACAATTTTCGGATAAGATCTGAATCACCCTGTATGGTGTTGAAGAAAATATAGTAAGAGAAAAACTGCTCTAAATAGTGTATTTTTAACATACAGGGTGTTTAAAAAAACATGTGCCATCGCACAAGCGCAGATTCCTCGCCCAAAAAGTTTTCTTATTTTTTGAGTTTTTTCAAAATATCTTCGCAATAGCAATTTGAATGATATTTGGATTGTGAAAAGTACTTATAATACTACATGTTTTAGTATTAAAATGGTGTGGATAGCTTGCAATTTAATAATTTTATTTAAAGAATATGTACGCCACTGACTTTCTTACTTTTTTGATTACACAGATATGTAGACAAGTAAGTGTCTAAAAAAAGTTGCCTCTTGATTTTTTTTTTTTTTTTTTTTTATTTCGGCTTTGTTTAGGAGATAATTGCAATTTTTACTCTGTTAAATATCGAGCTTCACATAAATTAAAAACAAATACTTAAAAAAAATATCAAGTGGTAACTTTCTTTATGCGTTTACTTGTCTAAATAACTATGCAATCAAAAAGTAAAAGTCAGTGGTGTACTTATTTTGTTTCAAAATTATTAAATTGCAAGCCCCAGATGAAATTATCCACACCATTTTGATACTAAAAAATGTAGTGTTTTAAGTACTTTGCAGAATCTAATATGATTCAAATTGCTAAACTCGTTTCAGAGACTGAAAAACTAAAAGATAATAAAATTTTCACACCATGTATCTCATAAATGAAACTAGAGTGGACCTATGTAGATAGAAACTGTTTGTCTTGTTTCTAGGTGAGGAATCTCCGCTTAAGTAATGGCACATGTTTTTTGACACACCCTGTATATTACAAGATCGGAAAACGAGTAAAAGAAAATTGGTTGTAAACCTCAATTATTTTATATAAAATAAAAAAGCAATGGTCCGTTTATTATTTTTTTGTTCTTAGGCCAGTAAAACCACAAGAATATGTATGGAATATGTATTGAAAATAATAGTAAAAAAAAAATACCAATATAAAAAACTAAATTATTTCCAGGTGAAGTAGAGAAACAGTACTGCAGCCGCGTGACGCATGTCTTATGCGAAACTCAACGACATGGTGTGGTGATGCAGGCTTTACGTGACTGTAAGCGATGTGTAACAATATTATGGCTCAGTGACGTAATGCAGAGGAAACAGGTATTGCCTCCATGGACCGCCTTACACTTGCCTAATATTTATCTGGATACGGCACCTGCCTCCAAACATTTGATTTCTATTAGTGGGTTTGAGGGTAGCGATCGGAATAGGGTGAAACATATGATTAAATATACTGGAGCGAAAGTAAGTTTACATAAACAATAATCTATGAATAGTAATAGTAAAGTGAAAATATTCTGTAGTTAAACTAATGTCTGTCTTGTATTTGAGAATTGATTTAAATTTTTTGGCCAAATTAAAATATACAGGGTGGGGCAATAGTGCGTCAGACATCGATATCTCGAGTTCTATGATAGCTAGAAACTTGATTTAAAGACATAGGTAAACTAGATAAAATAGCTTATAACTGGAAATTGTTTTTGAATATTACAGGTTACAGAGCCGAGATTTGCTATTCACACAGTGCACATACAGGAGGAGTCACATTCTATATAAAAAATGAAATTTTATTTGAAGTGTTAAAAAATTTTTACGTTGATGACAATATGTGGTGTATAGTGATAAAAATGTAAAATCCAAATTCAAAACTATATTCTAATAGGAATATACCATTCACCAAGTGCCAGTACCGCAGAGTTTTTAAATATATTAGGAAGTACAATAGAAGAGTATAGCTCTGATGCAATAGATACTATTGTAATAGGCGATTTTAATATTGACATGTTATGTAATACATTTTACCAAAGACAGTTATCACAAATTATTACAGCAAATGGACTAAAGCAATTAATTAATGAGGCAACCAGAATCACAAACAATAGTGCAACACTTATTGATCTATTAATAACTAATCACGATGACATATCATTTAAGGTAAACCATTCTCCAAAAATAACAGATCATGCCTTCATAACAATAAACCTACAAATATCAGATCATGAACTTGACAGAACTACTCGGCTGTTAAGAAACTCTAAAAAAGTATGATGAAACCTTTTATCAAAACCTATTGATAAATACTGAATGGAATAATAGCATTACAGATGTTAACATTCTGGCTGAGAATCTAACCAATACTATCACTGGTTGCTTGGACACAATTTGTCCAATAATAGAAATTGTATTACTTATTCAATATGCAGATACAAAGTGGATCACGGAAGACATATTACAAGCAATGAGAGAAAGAGATAATGAATATGAGGCAGCTCGGATAACAAATAATGAGGACAACTGGAATGCATATAAAGAAAAAAGAAATAAAGTTACAACAATGATAAGAAAACAAAAACAGTATTACTATGAACAAAAAAATAGACAGCTGCAGAAATGACTCAAAACTAATGTGGAACACACTGAAACAGATTACTCGGACAAGAAATCAGAACACACCTAAGTACATTAAGTTTAACGATGAGAAAGTCTACAAAGAGTCGGACATAGCTGAAAATTTTAATGTTTACTTTATTGAAAGTATCGCGGATATTACTCAAAATATACAAAAAATATAACAAGTATGAAGCTAAAGGTATTAGAGGGGAAAATGCTTTTAACGAATTTAAGCAGATACAAATGAATCAGTTGAAACAACTTGTTATTGAATTACCTAATAAAATGGGTAGCGATGGAATATCAACACAGATAATTAAAACTTCGTTTCAGGTTATTGGAAATAGATTCCTTAATGTTATAAACAGCTCATTGCAAACAGGGGTCTTTCCAACCATTTGGAAGAGCTCAGTTGTAACACCAGTTCCAAAAATTACAAACACTATATTGAGCGAACAACATCGGCCTATAAACTCATTACCCATATTGGAAAAAAATGTTAGAGTTGGTAGTAAAAGAACAATTAATTGGCTACTGTGATGCAAACAATATTTTAATACCTATGCAATCCGGATTCAGAGAAGCACATTCATGTGAAAGTGCACTACAATGTATACTAGATGATTGGGCAAACGAAATTGACAGTGATAATATTATTGTGGCGGTATTTTTGGACTTCAAACGCGCATTTGAGACTATAGATCGATGTCTGCTTCTATCTAAGTTAAAAAATATTGGTATTGAAGGCAAAGTGCTAGAGTGGTTTACGTCATACTTGACAGATAGGTATTAGAAGACAAAATTTGGAACAAGTGTATCTAGTGATAAGAAAACAGAATTTGGAGTGCCACAAGGTTCTGTACTTGGACCGGTATTGTTTATTATTTTTATAAATGATATTATTGAAGCCATTATGGACTGTAAAATACATCTCTTTGCAGATGACACAATGTTATATATATCAGGGAAAAATATCAATGAAATGGTAAGCACGATGAATAATGACCTTAAAAATGTATATATGTGGCTAAGTGATAACAATCTCAAAGTAAATATTGATAAATGTAAATGGATGGTACTAGGAAAAAAGTGTAAACTAAGAAATATAGATAATAACAACATTAATATTAAATTAAATAATGAAATGCTAGACAAGGTAAAGGAAATAAAATATTTAGGAGTAATATTAGATGAACAACTAAGCTTCAAAAGTAATGTAGATTACATTGTAAAGAAAGTAGCAAAGAAAACAAATTTCCTACGGCGAATATCCAGGGATGTATCAATGTTTACAAGACTAACAATCTATAAAAGTATAATTGCACCACATTTTGAATATTGCTCAACCCTATCACTATATCTAAATAACAATGAACTACAGATATTACAAAAAATGCAAAATAAGGCAATGCGAATAATATTACAATGCAACAGGTATACTCCAATAAACAACATGTTACAGATACTAAATTTCATGAATGTAAGACAAAGAATCTTACTACGAACACTACAATTTGTTTATAAGATAATAAATTCTACCTTACCGAGATATTTATATAGCAAAGTAACGTATGTAGGAGATATACATGATCATAACACCCGGGGAAGAAATGACTTATACGTAGGAAGGCATTATTCATCGATAGCTCACAAATCACTATTTTGTAAAGGTTTTAAGGAGTATAATAATTTACCATATAAAATAAAAAACTGTAACGGACTTAAACAGTTTACACATCTATGTGTTAATTTTCTAAGGAATTTACCTTAACAAAGTTTCAGTGTCACATTATTTCTTGAAGGTGTTCCTCCATTTAACGATCTACCCTGTCATATTAAAGAAGAAACTAGTTTAAACGTATTTAATAGAGAAATATGTAAATATTTGTTATGTGATAATTAACTACTGTATAGTTCATATTATGTCTGTGCTGTAAAATAGCTTATGCTAAATAAAGACTTTATTATATATTATTATACAGGGTGAGCCAAGATGATTCCACAGAGACAAGTAACATTTTTTTAAATGAAATGCCATATATATCATTTTTTGAAACCTCTTTGTGGCCTCCTTTCACTCATGTATTATTATTTATTGACTTTTTCCCAACCACTAGGATGTAATGATTTTTTTTGTTGAAATTATACCATTTACACGTGTATATTAAAAATATCACTACAGTCGCAACTATCGATTTTAAGAAAAAAATATTTTATACCAGTTTTGAGATCTGTGTGATGACACTCAGCTATTTTCACTTCCTAAAAGTATACGAGTGGCCAAAGAGGGTTTTTAAATTTACAACTTTTTGAACTGAATTTTCTCAATTTTTTCAAATGGACCATGTGATATAGGATTGAAAAACGGAACATTTTTTGTACATACGTTCCTATAGCTGTTTGTGACCATTTTCAATTTATTGAAGAATAACTGCAAAATTCAGCAATAAAAATTAAAAAAAACCGCTGCCAATTACTTGGGGATCAGAACTTCCTCACCGTAGTAAAACTCGACGTGTGGTGGAGTTAATAATAAAAGTAATTTTTGACGTTTCAAAAAAGTCACTTTGAAGTTTAAAAAAGACACATTTTTTGACGTTTCAAAAAAGTCACATTTTGACGTTTCAAAAAAGTCGCATGGTGGAATGTCACTAATATTTCTTTTTAGACATTGAGACTGATTTTGCTTATTAACGAACTCAATCTCTTCCTTGACCTCTAGAATGTGTGTACCAAATTTGAAAGCTTTATCTCAAAAACTGTAGCTGCTATCGCGACATACACAGACAGAAAGTTTTTTCTGTCTTTTATGAACAGTAGAAACCTCATTCCAAAGACGCATAGAAATGTGTGTCAATCAAAATCGGCAACATGTGGAGCTCTTTTTTATAGTATCTTCTCTTGAATTACAAAAAAAAATAGTAATAATTTTTATTGCTGAATTTTGCAGTTATTGTTCAATAAATCGAAAATGGTTACAAATAGCCATAGAGATACAAAAAATTTTCGTTTTTCAATTCTACATCACATCGTCCAAAAATATACATTTGAAAAAATTGAGAAAATTCAGTTCAAATAGTTGTAAATTTAAATATTATTTTTGGCACCCTATATACTTTTACGAAGTAAAACTGACTGAGTATCATCACACAGATGTCTCATAATTGGTACTAAAATATTTTTTCTTAAAATCGATAATATTGACTGTAGTGATTTTTTTAATATATCTACACGTGTAAATGGCATAATTTCAACAAAAAAAATCATTACTTCCAAGTGGTTGGGGGAAAGTCAATAATAATAAAGGAATGAAAGGAGGCCACAAATAGGTTTCAAAAAATGTTCTGATATACATGGCATTCCATTTAAAAAAATGTTAATTGACCCTGTAGAATCGTCTTGGCTCACCCTGTATAATCGAAAACAATTTTTTGGTTATAGACTTTTTGGTCTAGTTTACTAATGTTTTTAAATCAAGGACGCACTATTGCTTCACCCTGTATATACAGCTTCTGCGTCTGAGATTTTATGCCAAAGGAAAAATTAGGTGTTGTTCGACAAATATTGTAAAACAGCAAAATAATAAAATATTTCCTTAAATGTCACAAATATCGTCAGACAAAATTTTGATGAAAAATTACATGTAAAATTTTCTCTTTTACAGGGTACATCGTATTTTTCCAAACACAACACTCTTTTGATTTCTGCCAAAGCCGAGGGAAAGAAATGTAATTATGCAAAAAAATGGCAAATTCCTGTAGTTAATGTGCAATGGCTCACTGATGTAATGTTGGGCAATTTTACAGCAATGAATCAGATGGAGCACCAAATTTATCAACAGTTTTCCAATCCTCCCAATTTCAGTTTTGACCCCAAGTTGGTGCCCAATTTAATGCGTAAGTTTTTTTTTATATATTTTTTTAAGATTGGGTGGTTTACTTTAGTGATAGATAAAAGAAAACATTCTGACGATTACCGAGCAACCGGAATTTTCAATTAGGAGATGTGTTTAAGCATTTGCAATTAAATACAGTTAACTATGTAATACTATTCATTTTGTGACTTGAAACTTGAACTTGTAAATGTAAACTGACAAAATATTTTTTAAAAAATCTGTGATACTTTTTCAATGTTCTAAAGAAATACATTTTCTTAACGAGAATCATTGAAATTCGGTGACTTTAAGGTTAGCTTCACAAATAGAAAAAATATTTCGGATATTGTCTTTAAGAACAAACACTCCCATTTCTGTTAATGATTTTTTAAGTGAAAAGTTTAGAAGAGATAAAGATGTAAAAAAGGAATGTGAGGTTGCCTGGTTCAACTACTTACGGATACAAATGGTCAATTCCATATCAACAATTTTGTTAGAAATGCACCAAATGTCATTGTATAAAAAGGCCCGGAGTTGAAAAGAAAATGGAATTTGTTTAAAGCATTCATATATCATTCATAATCGAGCTCGGTAGCATTTATTGATGTCAATACACTTACAAGTATTTACACAGGTTAGTTGAATATAACACAAGAACATGAAAATAAAACATAAAAATACATCAGTGAATCGTAGTCTATATTAAGTACATGGCACAATAGTACCAGGCATACATACGTCAATTTAAAATATAGCACATTTAAACCTAGAAACATGTAAATGACAGCAACTGAGATAAGAGTCTAATTTATGACGGAATTTACAGTATTCATCATATGAGTAAAAAACATTTTTTACTAGAAAATCGCTAACAGCGGTTTTAAATTGTTTAGGTGGTAACTCCCTATAACAACTTGGGAGCAAATTATAAAATTTAATGGCGACATAATTTAGACTCTTTTAACTTTTTACTAGTCCACACGATCTCGGTAATAGATTTGCATTATTTCTTGCCTTATAGCGGTGTATGTCACTATGTTTTCTAAACTTTGAAATGTTATTTTTGACATAAAGTAAGCTTTCTAAAATAAATAGGGGAGAGAAGGTATCTTTGGTTAACAAAAAGAATTTTGACACTCATCCCTATAGTTAATATTATCAATGATTCGTATTGCTCTCCTCCGTAGACTAAAAATTCTGGACCAATAACCCTAGGCTAGCAGGGCATATGTCATAATAGATTGACAAAGAGCATAGTATGCTTCTTAACACTGTTGAAGAAACAGATCCACTAAGTAAGCATAGAAGATATATATTACTACTTAGTTTATTTGCAACATCGAACAATGTTGTAGTGCACCTGGCTATGATGAAGTCACCCCCTTAATGTTAAAATTAAATGCAAAATACATTTTATGTCCTTTTACACATATAATCAACTTAATCTTTACTAGTGGAAAATTACCAAAACAATATAAAAGTTCAGTAATAACCCCTATTTACAAAGCAGGTAATAAAAATAAAATATCAAATTATCGCCCAATTAGCCTAATAAATAATTTTGACAAAATAGTTGAAAAAACACGGATAACAAAGTTCTTTAAAAAAAATAATATATTGAATGAACAATCAGTATGGTTTTCAAGAAGGCAAAAGTACATCGGATGCCATGTATGAGGTATTAAAGAAATCTCACTTAAACTCGACAACAGTAAAAAATGTATTGGGTATTTCTTGATTTATCAAAGACATTTGACATGGTTCACCATGAGAAAGTACTCCAAGTATTGGAGTACTTATACATATTTAAAAAATACATCTTAAAAATGCCATAACTCACGAGATAATAACCCGTAGTATAACCCATAAACTTCTGGAAATGCCTACCAGTCATAAAAACAAAATCAAGATTTGCATACCATTTAGCCTCAAAAACTTATAATTTGTTACCATTATATATTAGAAATATTATTAACTATAACATGTTTTCCTATAGATGTAAAATATATATAAATGACAACTATTCTTCATTTATTAAACTGTTGGAGTAAGTAGTATCTAATTAGTGATGTGTTTTAGGAATAGGCAATGTAAAATGAATAAAGATATTTACTGTTATGCACACCATATTACTGCACAAATCAAGTGTTAAGTCACTTAGGTGCTGGTCTAAGAAATATTTAATTAAATTTTGGATTTATTATTTTCATAGAAAATTTATAGTATATACCATTTTATTAACATACAAGTCCTATTATTGTTATTTATTATTTAATTGTGTAATTATTCTGTAAAATTATTTTGTGTTTTGGATAAATTTAGATTTAGAGAATTATTTTGAAACGATAGTTCAGAACTTGTCTGAGCTTTGAGATTTGCATTTATCGCGTCAATTAAATTTTGGGAAAAGTTGGACATAGAAGTGTCATCAACAAAATATATTAAATTGGCCACATCGATATTTGTAGCGAGGTCATTGATATAAATAAATAAAAGTAATGTACCTAGGACATATCCCTGGGGAATTCCAATATTTACTGCTTTTTCTATTGAAAGTTTATTGTTGGATTTGACTTTTTGTGTTATTTTTTACATAAAATACTTTGTGAATATTAGAATTAAATGTGACTTAGATTTATTTTGTGTATTTATAGTTGCATGGAAAGCTCCTATAAATATATCTCAGGAATCATATGAGAGAGTGAAGAGAAGTGCTTCACCAGTGGTTTTACCTAAAAACCCAAGAAACTAAAGACTGAATCCACCGATGAAAATGACAATATAAGTGAAGAGCAGTTCACAAATTCCAGTCATAGAATTCTATTTTCTATGGTTACGAACACCAGCGAAATGCAGAAAATGGTCAGGTAAATAATTTTGTGTTGAAACTTCCATAAAATTTAGTTTAAACACGTTAGGCTTCAGAGATCTCATCATTTATTTGATTTTTTTTTTTTGGAATCGCTATTTTCCTTTAACTTTTAATGCATTTGATTTTTGTTATTACAAGTTGTTGCCATTATTTATAAAACTTGCATGTTGATGTAAAATAGCTATAATGATATACAGTGTGTCCACGGATGGGGTTCCAAAGAAGTTTCTCCTCTTTGGAACCCCATCCATGGGCTCACTGTATATTAGTGTATGTACAAAATTTAAGTTTTGAAAAAGGATTGTCTGCGTCTAATATTTGGAATTTCTTCCATATCTGACTTTACGTTATGTAAATTCTGTGTTAAATCTTCGTGGTTGACAAAATTAGTTGCAAAATTAGCCAGTAGTGAGCGATACACAGTGCATCAATTGTCTGGCTCAAAATTTTACATTAAAAAATAATTCATTTTGAAAATGAATTTGTGCAATACTTTTATAACAAAAAATTTCAACGATTGAAAATACTGTAGTCAGAATGGACACACTGTATATGATCATGTAACTCATGTGATTTTCAGCTTTACTATCTAGTTAACAGGTTGTTATTGCTTTTTCTTGTTCAAAATGGGTTATTGAAAGTTTTGCAAATAATGGCTCGTTTAGAGCATTAAATTAATTTTAGATTCATAAAAAGAAGGTGTAATTTTAATATTGGTAATATAACAACTGAACAGCATGTTTGTTGGATCACTATAATAGCAAATTGGCATTATTAGCTAAAATAAACCAAACAGTCGGCATAGTTTGGTAGAGGTATTTGTTTTTATGCCTTGTTCTCATACGATTATCAATTATAATTCATTCGCATGCAGCAAAATATGTGTAATACAATCTCCTTTTTTTTTACAGGGATCTGGGAGGCGCCATAGCAAGGGACCACTCGGATTTCACTCATCTTGTCATGCCTTACTTAGCAAGATCAAACAAATTATTTTTCGCAATTGCTAAGGGGGGCACAGGTTGTCTCTGAGCAGTGGTTAAAGGACTCTCATGCTACTAACCAGTTTTTACCAGAGAACAACTATAACTTGAATTCTAAAGATTTTAATTACGAGTATAAGTGCGACATTGATCAAACGTTATTAACGCGGAATAGGAATAGACTGTTTGAGGGGAAGTTTTTTTTTATCACTCCGAGCGTGTTTCCTAGCAAAAAGGTAATTGTGGAATTAATTCAGAGTTGTGGAGGAATCGTGGAGAGGATAAGGCGTAGTTCTGCACAAATCGAAGCTACTAGTATTAATTCTCCATACAGCTACTTCATCATTACCCACGAAAATGATTTACATTTAGTAGCTGACCTGTTAAGAAATAAGAAGGACAAAATGAAAATTGTTTGCAATGTGGAGCTGATTTTAAGTGCTATTTTAAAGCAGACCTTTGAAGTGGAACCTTATGTAGTGTGCGTTTTATGATTCTGCAAAAAAGGCCATTGTCATCGTTCGTTGTAAAAATTTTTATAGGGCTTTTGGGGACAATTTGTAAAAGGATTTTTTATGATTATTGTGTATCGTATGAAAGTTACACATATAAAAAGTTATGTGTTTAGCAAAAACAATATTTAATGATACTCCTAAAATGAGGTCATATATTCCATTGTATTTTCAGGTATAACATCGTTTAATAGTAAATATTGACTGTATATTCGTTGTGGCACAGGATAGTTATCCATGAAATTTTAATAGTGTATAATATCAACTACAAAGCAGTGGTGGTTGCTGCCAAAGAGCACAAGAGCCTCCCAATGCAGGCCTACCAGAGAAATAAATGGTACAAACTTTTAGAAATTATTATTTAAAAATGAGTAAATTTGCATATTTTGATAATGAAACAAACAAATGTCGCAAAATTTTTTTTATGAAGTTGTGCTGTGCTGTCCGATAGCACAATTTAATTTTTAATATTTAAAAATACAAAATATAGTTACCCAATATAATACTGTAAAATAAGCATCTGTAATGTGACTTCATCAAAGGGACAATCATTTTTGAAAACTAGTAATAAAAAAATGAAATATTTGCCTAAAGTTTTGGAAACGAAATCTATGTCCTTTCTCGAAGTTCGTGCTTTTAGAAAATATACCGTGAAACTCCACATATATGTTATTTGTTTATATGGTACCCATATAATTACACCGGCACAAAAAAAAAAAAGTTGTGTGTACATTTGATGCCACCTACCTCCCGACATGTATTTCGACCCGCTGAATCCGAATTTGAAGTCAGTTTGGACCGTACATCCTCAAATATCGAGTAAATTGAAAAACCGTAAAAAATAGCGAAAATTGGGTGTTTCGGTAATAAAAAAAATTTTGTGGATCTAAACCAAGCCTAATTTTTATGTATTTCGATCCGCTGAATACGAATCTAAAGTATATTTAGACCATAAGCCGTTTTAAATCTAAGTAAATTGTAAAAAACCCTCGAAAATTGCTAAATATGGCAAAAAATTGTGATTATGTTGATGAAAAAAATTTTGTAGACCCGGATCGAAGATGATTTTTATGTAATTTGATCTGCTGAATCCGAATCTGAAATATATTTGGCCCATTAATCCCTCAAAATCTCAAAAAATCGCAAAAAACCGATAAAATAGCAAAAAATTGCAGTTGAAAAAATTGAAAAAAAATCTATGAAACACGATTAAATACGTTTCTTGTATTTTTTTATGCATAAAATACAAGTTTAGAATTTGAAAATGTGAAAAATTGTAAAATCTATAAAAAATGAAAATTTTTTTCATCAACATAATCATAATTTTTTGCCATTTTTAGCAAATTTCGAGGGTTTTTTACAATTTACTTAGATTTAAAACGGCTTATGGTCTAAATATACTTTAGATTCGTATTCAGCGGATCGAAATACATAAAAATTAGGCTTGGTTTAGATCCACAAAATTTTTTTTATTACCGAAACACCCAATTTTCGCTATTTTTTACGGTTTTTCAATTTACTCGGTATTTGAGGGTGTACGTCCAAACTGACTTCAAGTTCGGATTCAGCGGGTCGAAATACATGTCGGGAGGTAGGTGGCGTCAAATGTACAAAGAACTTTTTTTTTTGTGTGCCGGTGTTATTGTTCTTAAGATTTTGGTACGACGTGGTTACCAATGCTATAGACGACTTTGTAGTTGATGTAATTCCGTGTTAAAATTTATGGATAATCTTTTCGTGGTGATTTAAGAATAATACAGATAAGGTTACATGCATATCTAACTAATCTTTGAAAAAGAGAAATTTTAGAAATTTTATTGTTTCGATCTTTAATATTTCAAAACGAGTACAACTATTGTAAATATATTTTCATAGAATGTATAGGTACTGTACATTGAATTTCTCTAAATGTAAGGCAGAAGGACGCCACTGCAGAAAATTTTACAATAGTACATAAATCATTTATTTTTGCCACTACGAACAAGTTTTATATGTTATAATACAAAACTACAAAAGAAATGTATTTTCAAACGATGTATATGAAATAGAAATATACAGGGTGGGGCAATAGTGCATCTGACTTCGATATCCCGAGTTTTATGATAGCTAGAAACTTGATTTAAAATCATAAGTAAACGAGACAAACAAGTTTATAACCAGAAATTGTTTTAGAATATACAGGGTGAGCCAAGATGATTCTACAGAGTCAAGTAACATTTTTTTAAATGAAATGCCATGTGTATCAGAACATTTTTTGAAACCTCTTTGTGTCATCCTCTCACTCCTGTATTGACTTTCGCCCAACCACTTGGATATAATGATTTTTTTTTTGTTGAAATTATACAATTTACACTTGTATATTAAAAATATCACTACAATCACAACTATCGATTTTAAGAAAAAATATGTTAGTACCAGTTATGAGTAAAGCTGGCCGAGGTGGCTGGAGTACAGCCACGGTCTTGCGCTGGCGTCACACGTGCCGATTTAGAAGTGATTTACGCTACAGTCTTATTTGAAAGGTTAATGCGTGAGGTTGTACCTATAAGTTATACATAATGTCAAACGCGCCAAAGGGTAAAAAACGACCGTACGCGGACACAGTGAATAAATTTATCTGTGAATTTCCGGATTTATTCTATGACGGATGCAAAATAATTTGTAAAGTTTGCAATCAAGACTTAATGTGCTGGCACAAAACAGATTGTCGTCATCATATCAATACCGTGCAACATCAAAATTAAAAAAATGGCATGCCTTTGACAACTCAGTTTATGCTTGATTTATTGTTAATGTTAATAGCCTGTATTATTCCGCTACACATACTGGATAAACAACCATTTCGGGAGTTTTGGAATAAATACTATCCCCAGGTGAACTTACCAAGTCGTACATCGTTACGTAGATGTATTCCAGCTGTTCGTGAAGACATTGTAAATAGGATTAAATGTGGATTAAAAAATACCACGGTTATGTATTGACGAGACGACAGATTGTAAAAAAAATTCTATATTAAATATTATAGTACGTGTACTGGACCCTCTTAAACCAACATTTCCACTTTTACTAGCTAGTAAAAGACTAACTGCGTGTACTGGCGAAATAATTACGCGTGTGGTGTTGGAGACGTTTGAAAAATTTGAACTTTCAACAAGTCAAGTATTGATGTTTGTGACTGATGGTACCGCGACAATGCGCGTGGTAGGCCGTTCTCTTCAAAGAGACAATTGTAGGTTTTTACATGTTACGTGTAAAGTGCATGCGTTACATCTTGTGGCAGAAACGATTCGAAAATGTTTTCCAGAGGTAGATGCATTAATAGCAAATACAAAAAAAGTATTTCGCAAATCTCCTAAACGGCTTCGAGCATTTCACAGACAGTGTCCTGGTATTCCTGAACCACCAGAGCCGATTCTTACACGTTGGGGAACGTGGTTGAAAGCGACTTTTTATTATGCTGAATATTTTCAACAAATAAAAGCTGTGATACTACAGTTTAACCCTAACGAGGCTGCAGCTATTAGGGAAAGCCAGACAAGCTTTCAAGACGTTTCCCTTGAAACAGATTTAAAAACTATTAATAACAATTGTAGAGGACTACACGATGCAATAGAAAAATTGCAAAATAGTTCGTTGTCGTTAGTGGAATCGCTGCAAATAGTGGACGACGTAAATACACAGCTACAGGCTATAAATGACGCAAAAAATAATCGCGCTAGTGAAAAATTCTAGGGTGTATTACAGAAAGATCCTGATTTTAGCAAATTAAGACAAATTTGTGATGGTGCATCTACAACTTTGTTAAGTGAGTTCACAGATTGTTATACTTATGCCTGTATTACATCCGTAGATGTCGAACGGTCATTTTCAAAATACAAACATATTTTTTCACCAAAGCGAACATCGCTGACGGAGACAGCTGTAGAAACATACCTGATGCTATTATACTATAGATCTTCCCCACTTTGTGATGACGACAACCAAACTACTTCATAAATCTACTTAAAAGAGCGAGTTTTATACAAATTTTTATAAAATGTAACATTAATTTATTTCCATTTATTGTACTTATTCAAGTATTATATGATGTAAACATATGAGTCATATGACGGCTCTGTCGGCCAGGTGATCTCGGCCAGCTTTAGTTATGAGACATCTGTGTGGTGACACTCAGTCATTTTCACTTCCTAAAAATATATAGGGTGGCCAAAAGGAGTTTTAAATTTACAACTTTTTGAACTGAATTTTCTCAATTTTTTCAAATGGAATGGTATATTTTTGGACGATGTGATGTAGGATTGAAAAACGAACATTTTTTTGTACATACATTCCTATGGCTATTTGTGACCATTTTCAATTTATTGAACAATAACTACAAAATTCAAAGGTTTTTCTTTCAAATAATTCAAGAGAAGGTATTATAATAAGCGTGTTACATAATGCCAATAAAAACATCACACCAACAACAATCCAATATTTGAATGAAAGGATAATAAATGCTTTTAGAAGTATCACTCCGGCAATTTTATGAACAGTAGAAACCTCATTCCAAAGATGCATAGAAATGCGTGTCAGTCAAAACGGGCACCATGTAAAGCTCTTTTTATAGTATCTTCTGTTGAATTACAAAAATTAGTTTTAATTTTTATTGCCGAATTTTGCAGTTATTGTTCAATAAATCAAAAATTGTTACAAATAGCCATAGGGATGTACGTACAAAAAAAATGTTCGTTTTTCAATTCTACATCACATCGTCCAAAAATATACAGGGTGTTCCATTTGAAAAAAATTGAGAAAATTTAGTTCAAATAGTTGTAAATTAAAAAAATATTTTTGCCACCCTGTATACTTTTAAGAGGTGAAAATGGCCGAGTGTCATCACACAGATGTCTCATAACTGGTACTAACATATTTTTTCTTAAAATGGATAATTGTAACTGTAGTGGTTTCTCTAATATACACATGAAATGGCATAATTTCAACAAAAAAAAAAAAACTATTACATCCAAGTGGTTGGGAGAGAGTCAATAATAATACAGGAATGGAAGGATGCAACAAAGGGGTTTCAAAAAAAGGTTCCGATATACAATGTATTCCATTTAAAAAAAATGTTAGCTGTCCCTATAGAATCGTCTTGGCTCACCCTGTATACTTGAAAACAATTTCTGGTTATAAACTTTTTGTCTAACTTACTTATGTGTTTAAATCAAGTTTCTAGCTATCATAGAACCTGACATTCAAAGTCGGACGCACTATTGCCCCACCCTGAATACAAAAACTTCATCTAACCCAATAGCATCCCTTTTTGTAATAGGTAAAAACCAACTTCATCTTAAATAGATATTTTCCGAGCCAAAAAATCCAACAACTATTTAAACTTTATTTTGGTAGTTTTTCGCAATAAAAAGACAAAATTACTTAGAATAATAATTATGCATAGGAAATTTGGATGGGATGATGTAAATAACAGGGACAGACTATAAAACAGGAGCAAACAATCTAGTAAACAGTACTTTACTTACCGTCTTTGTCTCACACGTTTGTGGTTTTCTGGACCACACATGTTTGGTAACAGTGGCTTTACGCGTATGACAGTCTAATGTTGCACACTTTACATAACGCATCACTGGTTTTGAAGGCGTGGACTGCCTGCCATTTTTTATATCCATTAACCGCTCTTAAATTAAATCGGAAAAAATGCCTTTAATAATAATAATAGTAATAATAATAAAGTAGTTTATTGTGTACTTACACAAAATACAAAAATAAATTACAATGTTTGATATAAGTACAAGATATATGTTCTATCAATAATAACACCGGCACACAAAAAAAAAAAGTTGTTTGTAAACCCTACCCGACGATCGACCGCTCCGAATTTGAAGTCAATTTGGACATACACCCTCAAATTCAAGTAAATTGAAAAGTAAAAATAGAAATGGGTGTTCGGTAATAAAAAAAATTGTGCTACCACTATTTTTTGTTCGACCGCTATGCGAATCTAAAGTATATTTAGACCATAAACCGATTTAAATCTAAGTAAATTGTAAAAAACAACAATGTTTCAATCAAGTTTCTTTTATATTGCACCTAAAATAGCTAATACTATACCTGAAGACTGTTTTAATATGGAAATTGTACAATTTAGAAAGTTTGCTAAATTTGAGAAACTGTAAATATTAGTATAAACCTAAACACTTCACTTTTTGGAATATTTTTATGTTATAATTAGTAATACAATCTGACATTTTCTCTTTAGAGTGGAATGAAAAATAATATTAACTGAAAATTATTTGCCAATTACACCAGCACACAAAAAAAAGTTGTTTGTACATTTGACGCCACCTACCTCCCGACATGTATTTCGACCTGCTGAATCCGAATTGGAAGTCAGTTTGGACCATACACCCTCAAATATCGAGTAAATTGAAAAACCGTAAAAAATAGCGAAAATTGGGTGTTTCGGTAATAAAAAAAATTTTGTGGATCTAAACCAAGCCTAATTTTTATGTATTTCGATCCGCTGAATACGAATTTAAAGTACATTTAGACCATAAGCCGTTTTAAGTCTAAGTAAATTGTAAAAAACCCTCGAAAATTGCTAAAAATGGCAAAAAATTGTGATTATGTTGATGGAAAAAAATTTTGTAGACCCGGATCGAAGAGGATTTTTATGTAATTTGATCTGCTGAATCCGAATCTGAAATATATTTGGCCCATTAATCCCTCAAAATCTCAAAAAATCGCAAAAAACCGATAAAATAGCAAAAAATTGCAGTTGAAAAAATTGAAAAAAAATCTATGAAACAGGATTAAATATGTTTCTTGTATTTTTTTATGCATAAAATACAAGTTTAGAATCTGAAAATGTGAAAAATTGTAAAATCTATAAAAAATGACATATAAACAGAATAAAAATTTTTTTCATCAACATAATCACCATTTGCCATTTTTAGCAATTTTCGAGGGTTTTTTACAATTTACTTAGACTTAAAACGGCTTATGGTCTAAATGTACTTTAGATTCGTATTCAGCGGATCGAAATACTTAAAAATTAGGCTTGGTTTAGATCCACAAAATTTTTTTTATTACCGAAACACCCAATTTTCGCTATTTTTTACGGTTTTTCAATTTACTCGATATTTGAGGGTGTATGGTCCAAACTGACTTCCAATTCGGATTCAGCGGGTCGAAATACATGTCGGGAGGTAGGTGGCGTCAAATGTACAAACAACTTTTTTTTTTGTGTGCTGGTGTAATTAGCAAACAATTTTCAGTTAATATTATTTTTCATTCCACTCTAAAGAGAAAATGTCAGATTGTATTACTAATTATAACATAAAAATATTCCAAAAAGTGAAGTGTTTAGGTTTATACTAATATTTACAGTTTCTCAAATTTAGCAAACTTTCTAAATTGTACAATTTCCATATTAAAACAGTCTTCAGGTATAGTATTAGCTATTTTAGGTGCAATATAAAAGAAACTTGATTGAAACATTGTTGTTGTATGTCATGGAATGTCTAATTTAATTCTATTTTTCGTTATATGGCTCATGCACTTTATATTCGCCATACACACAACAGATCGCTGGCAAGGAATTTTTCGAACTGAACAAACTACAAACGTACAATACGACGATGTAAACAAAGTATTCCCTTCCAACTAAATAGAAGATCAATACAGCAGGTAGTGCCTAACAATGTGTTTTGTTTAGGGACGCAAACAATATACGCCCTTTGACATTAGATATGTAAATAATGTAATTCTCGGCCGCTTCTGGGTGCCAATATATTTCACAACGATGGACGACCGCTCATCGGTGCCGGTTTTACATGCAAAAGATGAATATTTACTGTAAAATATAAACTCACTTTTTCTGATTTTTTATAAAGAGTAATACAATTTTTGAGTTTTAGTTCTATGACTTCATCCGACTAGGTTCACACCGTAACACAAACACCAAGTGAAACAAGACATTACTGTCCTGTTGCCAGATTTACCTATTAGCGTGTTCTTAGTTATAGGGTATTTATTTCATTAATCATTACTAAATTGTAATGTTTTACATTAAAAGATCCTGAAGCATTTTTTGAATCCAAACTTAGAAATCAGTAACATTTGTCAGAAAAAATTATAAGTGCCGTCACTGCGAGTATTACCTTTAGTTCCCAATAGATTGTTGCAAAATACATAAGTATTTATGTTTTATAATGTAGCCAAGTTAATATAGTCATGGAAAAATGTGTACAATACAAAATAAATACACAAATTCAGTCACTTTTCCAGACAACATCAAAAATAAACATATGGAGATGTAGGTCCAAAAAAAAGAACATTTCTAATTTTTCACTATTAAATTTTATAATTTTTCCAAAAATAAGCACTTTGCAGCTTTTAACTTTAATTTAAGTTAAATAAGTGTTGCCCGACTTAAAACTGGCTAGTCTTTTTCATATTTTTGTTTATTATTTTTAATTTTTTAAAAAAAAATATTTTTAATTGTTTAATCTTTAATTAAAATAAAATTTTTTTTTTTTGTTTTTTTTTTTTTTTTTTATAAAGAATAATTTTATTAATATGAATTTTCTTTTGTGTAAAATTTATATGGTCGATTAATCGACTCCATAAAATAACTATAGTTTACTTTGTTATTTGGATACAGATGAGGATTTTGTTGAATTTCTATTTTATATATATATTAATACAATATTATATATATATAATCTATAAATCCTTTATGAGGTACTTTTGGGGTAATAAATGATTTGAATTAAAAGAAATCTGTAGAGTGTAACCATCGTATTTTATTTAAATTATAATTTATCTGTAATTAAGTATTTTCCAGAGTTGTACTATTATATGAAATTGAATTATTTATAGGTATGTGATATAGAACAGAAGAATTTATATATTGTAGTATTTAATTTCAATTCTTACAATAACAATATTTTGTATTTGTTATTATTGTTGTATTACCAGTATATCGCATAGTCACACAAATCATTAATTTTACTTCTACATAGGCTTTAGCCCTCCCGATAATCAACCAATTTTCTTGAAACATTATAAACAGCCGCCTTTGCATGTTTGTTTTCTGGTCGGCATGATTGTCAACATTCCCTCCGTTTCCATTTCTCGGTAGAAAGACTGCTTACTTAAATTTTACAACTAATCACTTTGTAATTTATGTATGTGAAGATTAATGCATTATTTTGGGGATAAATAGATAAAATTATGGCTGTGTGAAGCTAAAATTAATATATTGTATGGTTATCTTATTACACCTTTTCATAGGCATTAGCAACATAAAATATTTTATAGTAAAAATATGAATACTGTATGTACCAGATATGCATTAACTGCACTGCAATAACTTTGCAGTAATCTAATCAGTTCAATATTACATCGGTGTCATACGAGCCCTGTCAACTATATGTTGGAACTAGCAGTTATTTTGTGAATCATATGCCAGTATATTACAATGCCTTGATTGATTTTCTTTTAATTCTATGGATGCAATTAACAACATATTCCATGCCATTTTAAAACATTTTTAACACAAAATTACCTTTTGTTTTTTTAATTTTAATTTAATACATTCGTGATATCATCCATTGTCTTGCTTTTTATGATATGGTTGGAATATAATTTCTCATACTTTTCTATTGGTAAGGAACAGTCACGTGCCATTCCTACAATTATAATTCACAAAATATTGCAAAACAGACGGGTGTAGAGCGGTGGGATAGACCACGTAGTTGTAGTTATGCCCTACTCAAATATAATTGTTGCAACAAACTGAAGTAGAATAGCAGTGGCATGTAAATTATAATAAATTAATGTAAATGCAAACAAAATACTTAAAGAAATAATATATATTACTCATCACTACATTGTTTTCATAGGTTAACATCAGTTAATACGAGTATTTGATATTTACATATAAAAACAACAACATAAGATATAACAAATAATCACAAAAACAGAGCTGATATATGTAACGCCTCTGAATGATACGTTTGTTACTCAGCTCTAGCCGAGGGGTGGGGTAATATTGAAATTTGGTCAACAGCGCATTCCCACCGCTCGCCATCACTTGTTTGTTATATGGTATGTGTAATTATCGCGACAAAACAAACTGCTGGTAACGCATCAAAAAATGCGACCACTTATTTTTGTTTTCATGCCCACTAATAAGACACTGATTGATTACATTCGTAATAATATAAAATATGACATTACTTGTTCCAACATTTACTTGTCAGCATATTCGAACATCAGACTAAATAAATCGCAATAAAAAAATAATATTTAATTTTGTGTTAAAAATGTTTTAAAATGGCATGGAATATGCTGTTAATTGCGTCCATAAAATTAAAAGAAAATCAATAAAAGTATTGTAGTAAACTGGCATATGATTCAAAAAATAACTGCTCGTTCCAAAATATAGTTATTAGGGCTCGTAAAAATGTTTCTGAGCAGCAATCAGATTTGTCTGAAACTGTCATAATTGCACTGCTTGAGTAAGTATTACCTTAAAAAGGATTGTTAAGAACTACTATTCCTAATCAATTCCAAGCCGTTTCTGATTGTTGCCCAAACAGACCTATTGCTACTTTTTGTTTAAACCACACAGTGCTCTAACGTAAAATGTGTTTAAGTTGCTAATGCCTTTAAAATAAGGGGTTTATTTGAAATTATTATTTGATTTGTTAATATATTATATATATATTTTTGAATTTTGTTTTGTAATATAATAGAATAAATGTTTTTTTAGATCGTTTTATTTTTATTTCTAAAATATCCGATGAACGGCACCAATACTTTTTGCAGATTTGTCTGAAACTGTCACTAATTGCACTGCTTGAGTAAGTATTACCTTAAAAAGGATTGTTAAGAACTACTATTCCTAATCAATTCCAAGCCGTTTCTGATTGTTGCCCAAACAGACCTATTGCTACTTTTTGTTTAAACCACACAGTGCTCTTAACGTAAAATGTGTTTAAGTTGCTAATGCCTTTAAAATAAGGGTTGATTTGAAATTATTATTTGATTTGTTAATATATTATTATATATATATTTTTGAATTTTGTTTTGTAATATAATAGAATAAATGTTTTTTTAGATCGTTTTATTTTTATTTCTAAAATATCCTATGAACGGCACCAATACTTTTTGCACAGCAAGAACATATGCTGTGCTTTTTGAGGATATGGTAAAAACAGCACTGGATTCCGTTTTAAGATAGCCGCAGGACATGCGCAGTTACATGACATGTCAAAATGTATTAAATCCTTTTGGAATCATTTGTCATTTCTGTTCTGTGATTTGTCAGCAAGGAACTCATTAGTGTTTATGATCGAAGCATTAGACGATAGAGAAGATACTCGACTAGCATGAGCTAGGTCCAGGGTTCGAATCACAAACTTATTATTATTTTTTTTAAATAAGTATTTTTTAGTTCGTTCGTTAGATTTTCCTTGCCCTTTATTATAGTTTCTTTATTTTCCTTGCCCTTTATTATAGTTTGGTTATTTTCACGGTAAGTGCGGAAAAGGCGGCCATGACACTGTGAGCGGCACATGCGCACTTTATGGAATTCACTGCTGTTTTTACCGTATCGTGTGCTTTTTGTTTGTATGTAAGAGCGAAAACACACGGGCGTTAATTCAACGGGCGTTCCACGCGCGCTAAAGTAACGCGCGTTGCTTGCCCATCCACACGAGATAGGTGAATAGGCATTAAGCGCGCGCTATCATTGTTAATTCAACCATGGATGATGTAGAGCTCGTTTTGTTTGTTTATTTAAGTGCAAAAATAGTAAGAAAAAGAAGAGTTAGAAACCGAAAATGATGGGTACACCCTATTAATGAAATACGATATAGCGAGGGCGCATTCTACTGTCATTTTCCTAGACTTCGAGAAGATCCCATAAAAATTTTTAATTATTTTCGTATGTCAATTGCAACATTTCATGAACTTTTTACCAAAATTAAGGACGGAATAATTCGTACTTTAAATAGGTTGTAACTTAACTAGCAACGTGTCTTCATACGAACTGAAACGCGCGTTAAATTAATATCGTGTGTATGCTCACATATAATACAACGTATTGTACAACGCGCGTTGCCACGTCGAACGCGCGTATATTTCAATGTATTTCTACAACGCGAAATTTCAACGCGCGTCGAACGTGCGTTGAATTAACGCTCGTGTGGTTTGGCTCTAACTATTTTCGTAGTGGTGTTTGCACCTACAATTTGAGCAGAGCATTTGAACTATTTTTGTCAAGGAAATAAGGTTAGAAAACATGTGTTGATCTTTGGAGTAAGAAAATGACAACATAAGTGTAAATCAATATGTGGTAATACTATAATGTATTCCAAATATAATTTAATTATCTAGAAAAAAGTTCGTACATTTTAAAATATTTAATGTACAATATAATCCCTGTGAAAAATGGAAATCGAAAAGCCAGTTAAAAAATCTATAACCGATGAAGAAAGGCTGCATTTAGCTGCTAAACTAGACAAAGAATTGGACGAATTTATTGACAAGTTACCCAGAAGAAAATATGATGATGGTTGGCCTGAGGACCGGTGGGAAGAAGTGAAGTTTTAAAATAATTTTATGAATTATTAAAAAATTTGTTTTGCTTACAGGAAATGGAAAAACATCCATTTTTCATGAAAGAACCACCCAAGCCAGGCCAAGAGTTACACCCATTATATGAAGGGCTGCAACAGTTAAAATATGACCCAGATGAAAAACGAGCCTCGAGGGTAAAAGATCTAAATGTATTTTTCTTTTAAATATGATATAATTTTAGAATTGGCCACATCATACAAAGAAGATGGTAATTTTAATTTTAAACACAAAAACTATAGGTTAGCAGTGTTGGCTTATACCGAGGGAATTAAAATTAAATGTGGAAATCCAGAAATTGAATCGAGTCTGCTGAATAATAGAGCTGCAGCACATTATTTTCTTAAAAACTACAGGTAAACTTGTTAAAACAGTCATAATAATAATATCTGTAATGGAGCTAATAAATTTTGCTAAAATGTTCCCTACAATCTAAAACATGTAGAAACAACTTTCACATAGCTGTACTTCAGTTATCGAACTTGTAGTATTTTTCAAGAGTTTGTTTAAATTTGTTAAATTGTAATATTAGTTGGAACATGCAAATTATTCTATATTTGAACTTTGTATGATTCAAATGACACGTACAATTCATTTATATAAATAAACTTTTTACATTTGATAAAGTGTAGGTTGAGTACATTTTTGTGATATACTGACACAAGTTTCTTAAAAATTTTAGGTCATCTCTGAAAGACTGTGAGTTAGCATTGAAAATTAAACCAGACTATGATAAAGTTTTAGTGAGGGCAGCAAATTGCTGCTTTGAAATGAAACATTATCAGAAAAGTAAGGAATATTGTGATAAAATATTAGATAAACAAACTGACAATAAAGATATTCTGGAACTAAGGAAAAATAGTATAAATGCGGCAAAATTAAAGGAAAGGGATGACAGAAAAAAAGGAAGTAGAAACTAAAAAGAAAAGCTAAAGAGGAAGAAACCGTTATTGCGGAGATTTTAAAAAGGGGATACAATATAGAGGGAGGATCTCGGGGTAAATTGAATATTTGTTTTCTATAATTTAAAGCTTAATTAGTATTTACTATGGGTTGAATAAAATCACCTTTTGCTAATTTTCGTTTATAGAAGTAACGTTTTATTTTAGGACACATATCATTAAAAAAATTAGAGCCATGCTTTCCAGAACTAATCCACAATAGGGTATTTTTGGACGTGACATATAATTTAGTCTGGCCAGTGGTTTTTGTCTATCCGGAGTATAAAATTATGGATTACATACAGCAATTTAATGAGAAACAGACGTAATTAACTGCAGTTTTTGTATATTTTAAAGAAACTAATGTATTTTCTTTTAGGTTTTTAGAACACCTTTCTCTTGTGTTTGACACATTTCCTGAGTGGGACGAAGAAAAAAAGTACAAATTAGACGATTTAAACATGTATTTTGAAAGTCCGAAAAAGAAGATTTTCAGTGTCGACATCAATAAAATTTTAGGAGATATTCTTACAATGAAAGAGTGTGTAGTTTTACTTATTTTAAACAGCCTCATTTTATAAAACATGTATTTTAGGTATGTCATTAAAGGTGGAACCCCATCATTTATAATAATGGTTAAAAATAGTTCTGCTGAAAAACGATTCCTGGAAGAATATTAAATATATGTATTGCTATAAGAATTATTCCAATATAAAGCTTAATTCTGTAATTAAAATATTGTTCCTATTCCAAACTGTGTTTTTTCTATCTTTATTTGCCTTTGCACTTTTTATTTTACTCCAGTAACAACTTTAATTTGAGAAAATTAAGCCTAACCATGTCGTTTTAACTTGGTGAAATTTCTATAACAAAGCAATGTATTTGTGGCATGGAGGAGGACATACATATGGGAATTAAATATTAGGTTGCAATTAGGGGCATGGTACCTGAGTGGGTAAAGCGCTTATAGCTGTTTACTCAGTACCAAATATAGATGGTTCGAATCCATTCCGGAGCAAATTAGAAATTTTATTTGTAATTTGTTTCGGATTAAGATGGGAGAAGGAACTGTCAATACCCTAGATGTGGACCCCATAATGAACTGTAGGGCCTCGTCTCTCTTTACTCAACACAATCCTAGGATTTTCTGGGAGTTACTTCGGTGACTTGAGAGGCGGTTAAGAAAACATTTTTAATTTAATACCAAAGCAGTTTCTGCAAACACCAAGGTACTCGGTACTTTACTTGACACGTTTTTCGCCAACCAAGTTATCATCATATGTTGGTGATTACACTTTTATTCAACTCCAGGTGATACCAACTTGGTTGGCGACACTCGCTTAGCGTATAGTTGCTTTGCTTTGGTGTTTGTGAAATTATTTCAGTGTTAGTGTTGTCATATTAAAGGTTCTAACCCACTTCAGGGATCATTTTGAATGCTTGGTGTATAATGTTGGTAATAAAAGTAACGATAAAAAGATTAAATAGTTTCGAATTTAATTTGCTATTCAAAATGAAAGAGGATTTTCTATTAGGTGGAGACTAGTTGAACGCGAGTAAAAAATTTTGAACGCTCAGGAAATTTTGCCCCACTATATTGGCTATTCAGTCCAGGCTAGGTGCCTTTTTTGCCGCGAGGTTTACTGCACTGTTTAAAAATTTACAAAATGGCGTCGTGATGTTACCCGTTGCTATCGCGGACGTTATCAGAATATTTATCAAAATAAGTAAACAAATTGAGGCGACCGGCGTCCGAAATTGTCATAAATGCACCTAAAGACTATTAAAGTAAGTGACAAGTGCACAAATATTGCACTTTGTGTAGTGAGTGTGTGAAAAAGCGTGGTGGAAAAATGTAATGTTTCTTTGTCTACATCAAGTAGACTATGCAAAGTGTTCATGATTGTTCTTTACTTTTTTTCAACTATTTCTCATCTCTCAACCCACTAGGATTATTTTTTGTGATATATGAAGGAATTTACTCGTAAGTAAGGCTTATTTTTGGGACTTTTAATTGAATTTAAGGCATTTTTCATTGAACATTTTAAGTAGGACAGTGAGATTCTTGGGCGTATGCAAGAACAATGTTTGGAATATACAGCTGGTCCACAATTTTGATATATTGAGGTTTCTTTCAATTTTTATTAAAAAATATCGATTTTATCAAATCTTACATGTTTTCGAGGGTTTTAATAGGATTGTGTATTGTTCATAAACGATTTACGACGGCCATAAATTTTAGTTTTTAACCGCATAGTAATAAAAACACGGAAATTCTTGCAAGATGATCATATAACATAAAACAGCATTCTATAAATTACATTCACTTGCTTTTTTTTTCCTTGCAGATTCCCTATTTTGAAGACTGGCTCTACATTCCTCTGACTTTTTAAAATTACTTTGTAAGTAACAATTAATTCTATACATATACCTATCACCGGCGGGTAGTATCTACCTAGATTAGAGAGAATAATTGTTTTTAAATTACCTTGTTTTTGGAATCGTTGTTTAGTTTCCCATTATTAATATAAAAGGGAATAGCTGTCAAGATAAAACAAGGTTTAATTAATTTCTATAACCCCGAAATGTCGTTTTTTACTGATATGCCGTGCTCGATAATTGCTTACCTATTTATGTTATATGTACCATTTGGATAATTTTTTCCGTTTTATGGAAGAATATGAACGTAAAATGTATTTATTCTTTCCCCATGTGTGAGGCATTGAGACGGGCTGTTAGTTTTAATTTTTAATATGAAATTTCCGTCACTACAGGTGGTACAGGTATAGGATGAGTTAACATTTTCTACTTTTATTTAGGTTGATTAAAAAATTATTAATTTGAGACTATAGTTCCTTGACGCCTTGCATACTTATGTAAATAATAGTAGCTAATAGACGAGGGAAATAAGTAGGGATCTATTTAATAGATAATTATAATTATAATTAATAAAAAATTTTGTGAATAGGAATAAAAAAAACACCGATTTGTAAATATCCGCGAAATTGATAGTACCCATGATAATAGATGGACAGATCTATATTCAAATTAGGATGAATAATTGATCTATTGTTAATTAATGTTTTAATGTATTATACTCTGTGTATAATTAGTTCGTTAAATTAGATACCTCTAAAACTATAACATGTTTCAATGTATCACGTGTATGTTGTATGTAGGTAAATATCCAGGTAAATGTGGTGTAGGTTACCTAGTGAGGTGTCTAGGTATTCTGATAGGTATTTTTCCCGTTATCCTCGTTGTAATACATAATGAAATTGAAAAGTAAACTTACAGATCATTTAATGAACCGTACTAGCCTCGGTACTTGTAGTAATGTGGTACTAGTATCTAGTAAAAATTGAAAACTATTCAGTTATGTAGTAAAAAAAAAATAGGTATATAAACCACCAAACATTAGTAAATGTGTACACAAATACATACATATTACATATACGTGTATAAGATAATAATAATAATATTTATAATTGTTTAATACAGCCAATATTTGTGTTAAAAATATCTACAAAAGTATTAACATTATTATAGTTTGTAAATATTTGGAAGAAGGGAGATTGTGTTTATTATATTGGTTTTTGGAGAACGAATTGTAAATGTTTCACCGTGTCGTTAGGCAATATGAGGTACAACATAAAATATACTGTTGTGAAGATCTTCACATTTAATGTAATTATGGATAATTTTGTACAAAAATGTTATTGATTGAGTAGCTCTTCTCTTTAGGAGGCTATCAAAGTTGAAAGTAGATTAAAGAATGTCATGTGGATATCCTCATGAAGGATACCAACCAAACGTCTTAAAGTGCAATTTTTTTGGAAGCGCCGTTGAATGTTTTCAATTGCTGTGATGTGGCAATTGTATATCGGATTCCAAATAATTGAAGCATATTCTAATTTAGATCTTACTAAAAAATTGAACAATAATTTACATAAAATATATGTTGGTGAAATCATTGGTTTCTTAGAACAAATCCTAATGTTTTGAAAGATGACGTAGTTGTTGCGTTAATGTAGTCAACCAATGTTAGTTTTGGATCAAAAAGGACACCAAGATCTTTCACATTATTAGGTCTAATTAAAGGTATATTAGATATTTTATAGTCAAATAGGTAAACATTTTGCTTTCTTGAATAAGACACAATATTGCATTTACTGATAATCAAAAATAGGTTATTTTCGATACACCTATCATTTATATGGTTTAAATTAGTTTGTAAATGTTTTAGCAATCAGCCAGTGAGTTTATTTGACAAAATATTTTTAAATGTCAGTGTACAAAGGTATCTTACATCAAGCTACGCAGCAATATCGTTTATAAATATAATGAATAACAGGGGTCCAAGAATGGAACCCTGAGGTACACCGGATGTTTGCGAAAATTTTTCTGATTTATGACCTCTAACTTGAACATATTGCTAGCGGTCAGTTATGTAGGATGCTACCAGGTTTAAGAAGTCCACTGATATACTAAAATGTTGAAGTTGTGTAATAAAATTTTATGATCCAATTTATCAAAAGCCTTAGAGAGGTCAGTGTAGATGTCATCTACCTGACCTCTCTGATCTAAGATGTCACTGATAAATTGTATTTTGATAACCAGATTAGTTGTTGTTGATCTTCCAGAGACAAAACCATGTTGTTCAGGCAATAAACAGATGCTAACATGATGGGCAGATAAGTGATCATATATAACATTTCTGTTTTACCAAAGTTGCAGATTATAGTAACTGGTCCATAGTTATAACATCAGTGCTTCCTTTTTTGAATATAGGTGTGACTCGGGACAATTTCCACAAATCTGGAATAGTAGAATTCTTAAGGATCATATTATATATAATACGTAAAGGATTTGCGAGAATTGTAGCACAGGCGCGAATTAGAAATCCAGGTATTTGATTCGGCCCCCTAGTCATATTTGCTTTAATTTGTTTAATAGCTTTCTCAACATCATTAACGGTAATTTTAGTTAGGTGTAAAATGTTATTTGGTACAGTACGGTCAAGTTCTTTTAAGACTGTCATTAATATTAGGTTCGAAAAGATTTGGAGAAAAAATTGGCGAATGATAAAACAATTTCAGACGGATTGCTCATATCGGTGTCATTATATTTCAAGTTTAGTGTCATACATGTGTTTTATATTTAGTGTCATATATGTCATACTTGTCAAAATGCTATTTTATTCTATTATAAAAAATTATTATCATTTGAATCTGTCGAGTTGGGTTTAAGAAACTCTGAGAAATAGAAAACGGGAATTTTAGAGACTCAGAGAACTGAAAACATCGTCTTAATCTGTACAATAAAGCATCTGCGTCTGACGCACACATTCAGTTTGAGTATAAACAATAAACAAAATAACATCAATGGACCAGTTGTCAAAAGTTTTAAAAATATTTTATACGTGTTTTTGAACAAATTATATGTTATAATTATAAAACATATTCTGTAATGTGGCACTTATTTAAGGTTGTGAGTAAAGTTGAGTGGTTTTACTTTTAAAATCCTGTCACGGAGCTTATCACAAAATATACATTTTTAAAACTTGCAGTCAGTTTGACAATTTGCATGCAAATAGGATTTATTACGCTAAGCTGAAAGATCACGTGTAGTGTTGTGAGGGCCAAATATTCCCGAATATTGCGTAAGTTACGGTATTATTCGCACCCCCGAGAAGGAGCAAAGAAATATTTCCGAAATTTTCAAAGCATGGGAATGTTCTCGGGAATATTCTAGGGAACATTCTCGAGGATGTTTCTCAAAATTTTGTGCAAAGGTTATATAATTATATAAAGATTTTAAAGGAATATTTCTGTGGAATTCACAAAATAGTTAGCCAAAAGTTATTTGTTGAGCACGAATTTCATTTGGCAACTGTTACGAGGTCAGAATAATAAGAATTGGTGGAAAGGCAAGTGTGTATTAAGACAAAATTAAAAGATTAACAGCAGCTATTCTAGGTTTATCTGCTTCAATAGCAGCTAATGAGACGTCATTTAGACTTACTCCTTCGTGCACTGTAAGAAAAAAATCGATTGACTACAGGGATAGGAGGTAAATAATTATTATACATTGTACACGATACAAAATTGCTCAGAGTCAAGAATTTCTATTAATCTTTTTCCTGAGACTAAAATGTTGCCCGCGTTTCAAACTCCAGCAAAAGGACTTGGCTCTTATAAGGAAGTCATCGAGCAACTAAAAGAAGGAGCACTACATAGATAGTCTATCCTCAGGTAAATTTTCATCGCTCCAAATCTTGAATTTTGAAATTTTTATATCGACACGATAACGACACATATTTACGATATTGTCAATTTTGACATAGCAAATGCGTACAAATGGTATACATATAATACTTAACAGTTTCTAAATTAATGCAATTCCTAAAAATGCACTGATTATAACGATATAATAATTTTGTATGTATATTTAATCTATGAGCAGTATCTAGGAACATGTCTGATGGTGACGATGATATCGGAAAACTTCAGATATTGAGGCTGTTGTTGTTTTTTTTTGTTTTATATATAATATGAAAGAGAATGATAAATAAAGCTGTGGGGTCCTTACTAGATTTTAAATAGTGAACGATATGCCGGTTGCTTAGTAAAGATACGATGGATAAGTTTAGTTTGTTTTCCATGATATTAATTGAAGATATATATTTTTTAGATAGATGTTAAATATTATATAATAAAATGAAATAAAAAAGGTTTTTGAGAATTTAAATAAGCTTCCTGTGGGCGCCAGCCAACAATATCGACAGAAAGGGGAATAATATAGACAAATAATATTAAGGGAAAAATTTTAATAATAAATTTTAGAAAAATGACAATGTTGCATACCTGTCAACAAGTATATAATTGTAATAATAATGACACAAGAGGAAAGAAATACCCCTGTAAAATGGTTCGGTGTACCAGTACACAAAGAAAAAATAAATTAAACATGTACACTGATAATTAAATAACGCTTACAAAACTAGGAACTAAATTAAAACAAATATATATCGCTTCAGCCTTACTATGGATATATTATTGGTAAAAGTTAATAAGTATCTAAAAGAGCACTTTCCAAAAGTATCAAATTATTAATCTACACATGTATATATACACTATATGTGTTATCTGAGTTACATAAAGTAAGGTAAAACACTTTAAATCATATTTGACATCATAAAATTTAACTATTACCCACTCAACAGCTGTTAGATGGTTTACAAAAAAATATGTACCTACTATCGATTTTATACTCGGATAAACAGATTCGATTTTGAAAATCATAAAGTTTATAAAGAAATGACTAGGTATACATTTTGACACTATTAATTTTTAGTATTTAATTTAATTTAAATCCAATGTCGTTACTAAAATGTCGAATATTTTGATAATAAATATTTTCTACACTACTGAGAAATTTTCCAGTAATAACCTATAAGAAAATAGTTCTCCTTTCATATGCAAAATTCACGTTGCTATTACTTGCCAAAGAGAAAAATATCATTCCCAGTGAGTTGTGGTTTTCACATAGCTTGTAAATATCCACAGCAGAAGTTCAAAAATACCAATAAATGTGTAAAATATGGCATAAATACCTTGTGTGAAGAAAGCTATTGAAATTTTGTTTTACCAAAAATACCATTGGGTTGTGTTACAGATTATCTAATTTCGGTTTTATCTCTAGGACTATCTTAAAACCAGGCTCAATGAGATGAATATTTTGGTACTGTCTTTGAGTGATAATGTAATAGATACCGGTAAACGTAGAAAAGGGAGGTAAAAGTAAAAAAACCTTAGTTTTTATTAGGCCTTTTCACAATATCAGCTCCAAAAAAATGCCACTTTCTGGGAAGAACAAAAACTTTTCCAGAACAACGGCGTGTTCTATAACTTGACACTTCTATTTCTATCACAAAATGCACAGGTACTTAAATTTACTTCCAATTTTAATTAAAATTTATTGTTTTACATAGGCAGATGCTAATTACTCTATGCTAGGCATCTCACTCTGCCTTTTTATTTCTTTTCTTTGGACGTCTTTTTAAGATAACCGCGGACAAAAAAATGTCACTTTTTACATTATCATAGCTCTTTAGTTTCCTATTTAAAATAGGTATATTAATGTCTGCAAGATATAGGCAACCCAAAATGTACCATACGTGTATATTATTCAGGCAAGTAATTATTAATGTGTTATCAGGAACTTATTTGTAATTTATACAGGGTACGCGCAAAAGTGAATCGTTACAAAGTTTTATTTTTTATTAACAGAATTCTACTAAATTTTTTCTTTTTTTCTTTCTTGAGGCTTACTACCACATGGATAATTCTTGGTCATCTAAAAGTATGATAATGGAAAATATCAAGAATTATTTATGTGGTAGTAAGCCACAGAAATGAAAAAAAAAAATTTAAATACCACATAAAACATTCAGACAATATTTAATTTCCTAGTAATTCCCGTATATTAATTTAACTAAAATAAGACATTGTTATTTTGACACCACTGGAGCCATAATTAAATTAATCGATGTATCTAATGTATTATATAATCCAGTTTATATATTCTCCATAAAATATCTATATTTTCCTA
>JANEYF010003138.1:0-20000 GCA_029963845.1 Rhamnusium bicolor
CATCTTCACACCCATTTTTTCCTCTATTAAGAAATTGAGTAGAAGACAGTGTAGAGCAATTTAAAACAGACTTAAAAGCGTGCGGACCTACAGGCCTAGGATGGCTTCTATCCCCTGAACCAACAATAAATGAGGAAACTGTTGTTGTTGATGTAGAACAAGTGCTTTTTCAGAAGAATATGGAAATCATGGGGATAAAATATCTTTTTTAAAGGAAAAACTGTGTCGTTAACAAAGGACAGAATTGGCCAGAAACCACAAAAATTGACAGTAGGGCAAACGAATAATCCAGCGTGGTACATTGCTCGAAAACATCGATTAACGGCAAAGTAACTTTGGACAAGGTTTGAAAGCTTGCAAGAGAGGTAGATTTCACTCCTACATTATTTCAAACGCTGACTGAGAAGTGGGAATTAGTACACATATTTTATAAGAATAAAATTAAAATGTAATATTTTTAGGAAATACTAATTTTAGGGGGGATCAAGCAAATTCAGTAGGGGGTAAAAAAAACGAATCTGTAGCCATTGAAATATTTGAAAAGAGAAATAACGTGAAAATAACAAAAAGTGGTATATGGTTGGACAAGTGTGGGTTTTTAGGGGCCAGTCCAGATGGAATAATAGGCGATGATACTTTGATTGGTTAAATGTCCATTTAAATATAAGATAGTTTTTCTCTGATTGTCTGTTAGAAATTAAGATTATATTGTTAGTTTTAATGGTGAAAGCTTTATCTTAAATGATGCTCACAATTATTATCACCAAATACAAGGTCAGTTACATATTTGTGGAAAAAAAACTTGTATATTGGCTTTATGGACAACAAAGGACTACTTAGAAATAGAAGTAGTCAAAAATGTTGATTGGCAAACTAATTTAAATATTTTGCAAGACTTTTATTTAAATAAATATATTCAGTATATTACTGAGTAAAAACAAAAAGTTGTTTTAAGTGTGGATTTAGTAGAAAATAAATGGTGAAAACTACATCAATCTGTAGATAAAATCTAACAGTGAACTTTGTTAATAAGTGTTAATAATTTTAAGTGAAAATTTGAGGACAAATTTACTTTTTAAGTATATATTTCATACAATAAATTCTGACAAAACAAAACAAAAAAAGAAAAAAATCTTCAATAAAAACTAGGGAATTTCTATTTACTTCTGAACTGATATAGTCCAGGAAGATTGAATAAAAAAATAAAACAAACATTGAAAAAAAATAACGAAACCTTGTTCTAAAATTTGAAATCACAAAGAAAATGATGTTATGTTCTCATGTGACAGTTTGCAATACTCTCTTTGTAGTAATTGCTCTGAGTTGACGGCCTCGGAAATAAAATGTATGTCTCCAAAAATGAAAATGAAGTTCTTATGTGATCAATGTGAAAACAGTCTCTCGCAGAGTCCCAATTCTAATAACAAAAGTTAGGGAACTCCAGAGTGAAATTGAGAATATGAAAACTATCTTTAGCGGTGATATGCACCGAGAATAATCACTGAAATGCTGGATCAGCGAGATGGCATCTAATGTTATTATATTTAACATAAAGGAATCACAAAAATATGTCACGTACAGATAGAAATAATGATAATATGAATACAGTAGAAAGATATACTAAGAGATATGGAAGTGGTGAAGGAAAATATAAAAGTGTTTAAAGCCTAGGTAATTTGATCAAAAAAAACCGTCCTATTAAGGTAGTATTTAATTCAGCAGAGGATGCAAAATATGTTTTAAAAAACAAAAATAACAATAAAATACCTAGTATTAGAATATATGGAGACCAGACAAAGCGCAAAGGCAGTATTTCTTACCCGTGGGCAGAAACCACAGGAAATATATTGATAATGGTGATAATACAAAAACTATCAAATACATAAACAACAAACCTACAATAGTTACCATAAATTACCAATCTCAACCAAAAAACTAGAAGATTACCCTAATATTCACCTTAACTCTGATATTTTGTACGTAAATATTTAGAGCTTGATAAGTAATCATGAACAAGTTATAGAAAGCATTGCATGTTACAATCCAAATATAATTCTTCTTAGTGAAACCGAATAACTGATGATATATTGGACTCAGAACTCTACATTGAAAATTATAAAGTCATACGGTGCGATTCTTTGAGCAGACATACTGGTGGAGTTGTTATCTATGTGAAAAAAAACATATATACTGTAAAATATAGTCTTTGACGATGCACACTTACATCTGTATACAAATTATTTACTATTTTCTGAATGGTCTTTAAATTCTACGGATGTTAACTATCTTTATGATGAGGAAGTTTTAAACAATTGTACTAGCGTTATTAATGAAATATCAGCTGTCCAATACAGTAGATATAACTATAATAATGCCTTGGTTTTGACGGAGAAGTTCTAAAAACAAAATTAGTGAAAAGAGTTAGCATACAGAATTTTACAAAAACTGGAGGTCATGAAAGACAAATATGCTGGAATAATTATAAACTATTGCGTAATACTGTTGTTAACCCAAACAATTTCAAGAAACCAAAAAATTAATGTGAAGAAAAAAACAAATATGTAAAAAATCCTAAACAAAGGTGGAAAACCTTAAAAATTATTAAATGGTAAAAAACATGTTCTAAATAAACAATTTCAAAAAGAAAATAATAAAAAAAAAATAGTTGAAAATGAGTTGTTGATAGCTACTAATTTTAATGTATATTTTGTAAATAGTATTGAAAATATAATTTGTAGTATTAGTAATAATGGGGAAAACAACTGGCCAAAATATAAACTGTAATCTTTAAAAACCTTTTAGTGACTTTAAAATACTTAAATTAACGGAGCTTGTTGAAATAGTGAAGTCTTTTTAGATAATAAGTATAGCACTTAGGAGATTTTAAACTAAAAGTTCTGAAAAATCTTGTCCAATCTGTTGTCATATATTTTAAATTTTGTCAACACGTCATTACAAACAGGTTAATTTCTAAAAAATAAAAACAAGCACCAATATTCTATCCTAAAATACCTAATACTATAAGAGCCTGTGAATTTAGATCCAATAAATACTTTACCACCAATCGAAAAAAATATTAGAACTTGCAGTCCTATCAACACCGCCAACTCTTGGAACCTACTTTAAATAGCAATCAAAATTTTATTTATCAACCAATCGGGCCCCCGTAAGCAACTTACTCATGTGAAACTGCACTTCAGCTATGCTTAACCAAATTTAAACATGATATTGACAATAACAAGTACATTCTGGCTGTTTTTTAGATTTAAAGAGCTTTTGAAACTCTTGATCGTAATATCTTAATAAAAAAGCTTAAACAGTAAAGGGGTGGAGGTAAGGTATTGGATTGAATCCTGAACTGCCCAGCTAAATAGAGTACAAAGTTAAATTGGTGAAAAAGTATCTAATAATATTATAAATAATTTTGGTGTACCAAGGTAGTGTTCTTGGTCCACTTTTTGTTTTCTTATATATCCCAATGATATGTCAAAATATATTTAGAAGAACTTATTGATTATAAAATAGTTTGTAAAATGTTAAAAATTTAGTTAGTTGCAATAATTCATAATTTTATATTAAAAATAAACCAAGTTTAATATAATAAATTAAAATCAAAAGTTAAAATTAAAATATCCGCAGAACTCCGAAAAGATGCATTTTCTTTATATATAGTTATGTAAGTTTTCTTTATTTTATTTTTAATAGACTTTATATTTATAATAAAATAAATTTATATTTGTAAAAATAGGATGTCCTGTATACAGAATAAATTACATTACATTTTAGTCAGTTACCAAAGAGTAAAAGAGTTTCGGCTTAAAGAATATTTATTTCTATTGGTACTGTTTTATTACAAGAAGTATTTATACTACAATTAGTAACTGTAAAAAATTAAGAAATTGTCTTAACTATTAAGAAACATAAAGTTAAAGAATCAATATTTCCACATAAAGCTATACATACTACTATTTAGAATTTCAAAAAAGCTATTTTCTTTTTGGTTTAGCCATAAACAGACAGCATAGCGGGAAAATAATGTCTACACTAGTGTCTGCTTTTAGATGAAATGTTTTAAAAATCTATAATAATCTTATTTATTTTTGTTTGAAATCTCAAAATGTTGTACGTAATGGATAAAAAAGTCCGGCATACAAGCTTCAAATTGCACCAACTAAGTAGTGTGTCAAATTTAAAACTTAGTGATGTGAAATAATCACACAAAAAAGTCGTGGATTCAAAAAAAAACTAATTTTTACAAAAACTATATTTTATTCAATTATAAAAACATTTAAATCTCATGAATAGCAAGGAATAAATAAATAGGTAATAGTTCTTTAAGCAAAGCAATGGCGGAACAAGTACATTATGTGAATTTTAAAAGGTCTTACAGTAAAATACTAAAAATAAGAAAGTACTGAATACTTGCAGTTGACACTGAATTACATGAGTTAACACTATAAAAAAGAACATAAGCTTAACACAATTTTAATATTTTGTTTTTAAATAAAAATTCCTTTAAATTTTTTTCTTTGTGTATAGTGAAATCAAATCAAAATATACTTTATTGCCCAGAAGAAGAACATTTCTTGTTGACAAAGTGATGTATAAACAGGTAAATAGAAAAGTAAAATTAGATAAAAATACAATATATATACAATACAAAAATACTGCAGAAAGTAATAGTTTACAGGTAAAAGTTAATATGTACATTTGAGCACATTACAATGTATCGTCATAAAAATTCGTTTAAGTTATAATAAGGTTTACGAGTAGACTTTTTACTGCCTTCCTAAAATGAATATTAGAATTAATATCTTTAACACCATTGGGTAGGTGGTTGAACATCTTATAACCATTGTAAATAATAGTCTTTGACCAGGAGGAAAAATGTACAATTTCGTATATAAAACAATAATTTTTATAAATTTTTGTGATACTAAACAATAAATTTAAGTAAAGTATACTTAAATTTTTGTTTAAAAGTAAATAAAATTAAAATTTACTCGCAGAAATATCTATCCTCTACTTCTTTAATTAAAGGATAATTCAGTGTCGTTAAAAACCACAAACCTGGAAAATCATTGAAGAATATGGTCTTAAATTTTGTGGTATCAACTGTAGAATTTTCTACTCTTTAATTCGTCTAATTGCCCTTCGACATGAATCCTGGCTCTAGCAATAGTTACCGTTTGCCTCGCTTCTTCTGGCGAAAACTGTGCCTTCATCAAGAAAGGTGGTATATTGAGTAATACACCAGGTGGTAACAGGTCCTGTATTAAAATCCTTTATCAGCTAATATTAAATCTCCAGCCAAAAGGGATGTGAGAACACCACAGTGTTTTACAATATTCTTATCTGATGTATTTCCTACATACAGATTACTTAAAAATGTTATCGTTCCATTAGGAGCAACACCTACCAGGCCTTTTAATGTATTTCTGTGCTTATAACTACTGTAGGTATATTTTTGTTTGTCTAACTGCGATGGTACCTCTGTGTATATTTCGGTACAGTCAATTACCATTTTGCAATTCGTAAATGGTGAAAAATGAACTGGGCATACAAGTTTTATTTTTTATGTCTAGTAGGTATTTGATTCTCCAAAAATTTTTTATACAAACATACATGCATCACATGTAGCCATGTTATAACTATATTGGATACAGTTGCAACTGAACACCCAAATCTTAATGCTAGGTCTTTGTGAATGGGATTTAATTTTAATTTCATGCAAGTCATGAGAAATTGATTAATTCTGGAAATATTTACTACAGACCAACCAAGATTATAATGAAAATTTTGGCTATCTAAATATTTGAATACTGCCATGAAAAGAGCTTTATCAGGCAAACCTGTATAAACGTTTTTATTAATGCATCATTATTTTCGATGGCTGAAAAATCAAATCCCACTTTGAGAGATTTAAGTTGATTCTGCAACTCCTCAACTTGTTTTTCAATAAGTAATTTTCAGCTTCCAATAGCGAAGAAGATGAACTCGTGGTAGATAACCTGCTTTCTGATCTACTAGCAGGTCGATCCTCTAAGCTTAAGTCACTCATCGATGATTGTTTGCTTGTTGATGGCACCTCAATGTCTAAATTACTTCCTCGGGTGATCACAAACATCTTGCTAGTCGAGGGTAAATTTTCAAATAAAACGTTAGGAGCTACCTCAGGTCCTAAAAATTAATATTGATAAGTAAATCGTCATAAATTAAAAACTGGCTATTCCATTACATTCTACAAATGTTTCATAATTATTTGACAACGGATGTCATACCTTGGTAAATCAAGTCGTTTTTTCTTCTCTGGTGAAGGAAGCTGAAAAGCTGGTTACTAACATTGCGTTTAAATATGGTAGGTAATTTTGATCTATCCCCATCCTCAAAGTGGCAAGAACATAAAACTGAAAATTTGTTTGATTTTCGATCTCTCTCCTATAATAAAATAAGAAATTAAAAAATAATGGTTACACTGATATATTGTTTCCGTCATTACCTGACTAGATTTTCCCCATTTTTCTCTTAATTTAGGATCATTCGGAAAACGAAACATTTTGCACCCTGTTTTATTAGTGTGGTTACAATCCGGAGCAAAACATAAACCCATAATAATATTATGCTATTTATGTACACTTAACACCACTATAACTACGTTAATAATCCACAAATAGTCCAAAGTCAATTAATAATAAATATAAACGTCCAAACAGCACAGCACAGCAAACCATAACCTCGTTATTAGTTGTTATTTGACAGAATCCAAACGAAACGAACTTAGTCACTTAGCGACACAAGCCTATGTTGCTATTGGTTGATAGAAATGGCATTTTCTAATATTTATTTAAAAATTTCTAAGAAGATCTGTTTTACGATACCTATTTTGTGAGATGCATTTAACATTTATCTATTGAATTCACCTGAAGAAATTTCTTAAATATGATCAGTAACTGAGAGAAAAATAATTACAAGACCCCTGTTATAGACCTTAAATTTTGGTTCTTAAATATTGATTACATAAGGATCACTATAGCAAATCTCGTTCGTAAAACAATTCTTTATGACTCCGTGTACTGTTGGCTGCATATCTTGTGACGTCACACTAATCAGGTCTATTATCGGTGTACTCGGAGGGATAAAGCCTACGCTGCTCTCTGACTTGAAGTTGTACCTGCCTGCCAAAAATCAGCCGAATGGTTGGTAGGTGAAATACAGAAGGCAGTCATACTAGGTTCTCTCCGTCTACTTAGAGCACACGATTCCGGAATCTACAACCACTAACCCTGCGGGATGTGGGGAGTGGTTGTCGTTAATTTTCCGACGCGACTCCCGTGTGGGGTCGGAGACCACGGGAGGACTGTCCGGCGTTTGGGCAAAAAAAAACGTCCAAGTGCTAGACCCAGGCTACTTGGTCAAGATGGTCGTCCTAATAATCGGTCTACTCGGGGGAATAAAGCCTACGCTGCTCTCAGAACTCAAGACCATACCAGCCTGCAAAAAATCAGCAGAATGGTTGGCAAGTCAAATGCAGAAGGCGGTCATCCTTGGGTCTCTCCGCCTGCTTAGAGCACATGATTCTGGAATCTACAGTCACTGACTCTTGCGGAATGTGGGGAGTGGCTGTAGATAATTCGCCGGCGCGACTTCCGTGAGGTCGGAGGCCACGGACGGACTGTCCGGTCTTTTTTTTTGTAAACAAAAAAACAACAAAAAAAAATAACGTCTTTATTAATTTCTAAAAGAGAAGAAATACACTTGGGCGAAGTTTAGCCATTAAAGGCTATTCTTACACTTACATACAAAAAAAGATCTGGCGAAAACTTGTAAAAGTAACTCATATGCGAGCCGCACCTCATTTTTTTACTATTACTATTTGATCATATTAGGTATATTCTGCGTGTACGTGAATATTATTGTGAAATACAGACACAGAAATTCTTAATAATAAATGTATTATGCGATGTGGTTACATCAGAAAGCAACTGAAAGTAAAGAGGTCAAACGTTCCGTTCCAACTTTTCTCGATGTAATTTTTTCGAATTTCCAATAAATGTTAAGTTTATTTTTTAAATATAATCAAATGTCAAAAAATTGTAAAAGTATGATATATGTATTTATATTACTGAGTTGTCAGTTATCTGTATTTTAACATGGGTGCGTTTCAAGTGATATAATGACTTGACATTTGTCGAATTTTTAATAACCGCTAAGTATAAAAATATATCTTTGTATATTCAAGGATCTGCCTAAACGTATCAAAGGAGCAAGAATCAGTAGCGGATCCAGTATTATACTTAGAGGGGGCGCGCAGTACGAATTTAGAGACAAAAACTATGAGGAATCATCGAAACATTTTATAATCATTTACTATTGAGTTTTATATTTTTCGTGATAAGTTTAGTACAAGAGTTGTTTGATTTAGAAGGCAATAAGTGACAAAAATGTATTTATAAAATATATTTTTCGGCAACCGTCTCGAAAGTACCCACTTCCCGGACACTTTTTCCTTTGAGGAAGTAGCTCTTTCACAGCCTAGTCTAGGAAGAACATACTTCCCGGATTAGTTCAGGAAAAGACATAATTGTTCTCATTGTACTTAATAACCAACAATCATTGCCATATTAGCATAAAAATCACATATGCTTTAGAGAAGATTACAATTGAATATTACCGTGGCAACGAATTAACGGCGCACCAGTCTGACATTTATAATTTAAAAAAAAAATGTGTAATTTAGAAAGTAAATAAAAATATAAAGAAACTGCAATTACTGTTTTGTTATTCTAGACGGTTGCCGAAAAAATAATGTACGCAACACGCCCGGAAACTGTTTTTTTGGCCTCGCCGACTTCCAGGACTCGCCTACCGCTCCTCCTGGAATCTTGTCTACTCGTCCAAAAAAAACGGTACTTTCGGGACGTAAATGACTATTAACAAACATAAAAATAAAAAGCATCAGTTATAAAAATATCACAACAAATAAAGTTCTCTGGTAGTGGTAACTTCAAAATAATAGTTACTTATACACTAAGTGAGTTAAGTGAATGTTTATTCATGAGAAGAAGTTTAGCCCACGAGCCCGAAGGGCAAGTGGGATAATTTCTTCGAGTGAATAAACATTCTTAACTCACGTGGTTTATACGATACTTTATTCAATTTTGGCAAAGATACTAATAAAATTATTAATGCATTAATTAGCTTTGTCATAATTAAAAACTTTTATTCAATTTTGACGTTTTGAAGAGAGTGATTTAAAAAATTTTATTTCACTAGTAAATAAACAACTACTTATGGTTGTTACAATGGAGTTAATAATGACAGTTTAAAACGTAGAAATTGATTAAAACTTATTAACCAATCTGTCTATTTCTTCTGTCTATTTCTAACAGGAACAAAAAAATATCTATTGGTAAGAAGGGGACAAATTATATGGTATATTTCTAATAAGAACAAAACGGCATAATTCTTAGCTAATTTAAATAACAAAATCGATTTTTCTCTTATTATTTGCAAAACGATTGATGTTTTCTAAATTTAAAACATATTTTTTATAAATATACAACGAGGCTAGGACATTTAGCTTATCTTCAGCCATTGTCGAACGCAGAACGCAGATAGGTTTTTATTAGCTGTAACGTTGAGAAACTCCATTCGGCAGTGGCCATAGACACAGGCACTATTGCCAGAATTTGCAATATTTACGACTGAGACGAGATTGAATTAAAACAAATCATATTATGCATGCGGCTCCAGCGCTCCTGCGGTGAGAATTGGGAAGTAGAGTTAGAGTTCGGCGTTGCCGGAGTAACAAAACGTAACGGCGGCGTTTCCGTATTCGTTAAAATTTCTTGGTTATACTGAAACATTTTCCGAATTCACCAAGGTGAAGGCCCCCCTCGATCTGCCACTGTCAAGAATTCTTAAAAATAAATAATTAAATGGTTACATGAGAAAATAATTGAAATTGAAAGAGCTCAAAAGTTCCATTACATTGAAACTGGAATAAAGATGATATTTATATTATTTAGAGTTATCTGTCTCTTACATCGTCTTTAGGTCATAGCGCATAGGTATTTAACTATGGCGTATTTCAATAATTGCACTGACAGTGATTTTTAAATTTTTAATAAACGCGAAAAGTATAAAAAATATATTTTAGTATATTCAAACATCTGCCAAAAACGTGTAACTCGTATGCGAGCCGCATCTCATTTTTTACTAATATTATTTTATCATATTATACTTTGTGTAGGTGTTGCATGTTGCTATATTGTTAGACGCAGAAACAGGAATTCTTAAAAATAAATGTATTAAGTATATGATTACATGATAAAGTACTTAATTGAAAGTAACAGGTCAAATGTTCCGTTATATTGAAAGTGTATATTTATGTTTTTTTAGAGTTTTCTGTCTTTTACCTCGAGTTTAGATCAGAGCACATATAATCTTGGCGAATTTCAATAATTGAGACAATGATTGTCACTTTTCGAATTTTCAATAAACGCTCAAATAAAAATGTATTTTTGTACATACAAAAAAGATCTGACGAAAGCGTGTAAAAGTAACTCGTAAGCGAGCCGCACCTAATTTTTTTACTATTACTATTTTACCTTATTAGGTCATACTCTGCGTGTACGTGGGTATTAATTGTGAAATACAGACACAGGATAAATATATTATCTGTTAGTGTCTCGTACTAGTACTAGGTCATATTTTACCACCTGGGTGCGTTTCAAGTGATACAATGACTTTTTTAGAATTTTTACTAAACGCTAACCTAGAGTATAAAAATATACTTATTTTTGTTTATTCAAGAATCTACCGAAACGTGTCATAGGAGCAAGAATTCTTAATAATAAATAATTAAATGGTTACATGAGAAAATAATTGAGAGCTCAAAAGTTCTATTACATTGAAACTGGAATAAACATGACATTTACATATATTTGAGTTATGTCTCTTACACCGTCTTTAGGTCATAGGGCATATTAACTATTATTAACCTTGGCGTATTTCAATAATTGACGCACTGACAGTAATTTTAAAATTTTTAATAAACGCGAAAAGTATAAAAATATATTTTAGTATTTTCAAACATCTGCCAAAAACATGTTACTCTTGTGCAAGCTGCATTTCATTTTTTACTAATATTACTTTATTATGTTATACTCTATATTTAGGTGTTGCATGTTTCTATATTGTTAAATGCAGAAACTGAAATTCTTAAAAATAAATGTATTATATGATTACATGAGAATGTAACTGAAAGTAATAGGTCAAAAGTTCCGTCATATTGAAACTGTATATTTATATTATTTAGAGTTTCCTGTTTTTTACTTCAAGTTTAGGTCAGAGCTCATATTAATCTTAGTGCATCGCAATAATTGAGACATTGTCACTGACACTGTCACTTTCCGAATTTTCAATAAACGCTAAAATAAGAAACGTATTTTTGTACAATCAAAAAAGGTCTGCCGAAAACTAAAAAAATAACTCATACGCGAGCCGCATTTTTTTACGACTACGATTTTACCATATACTCTCGTGTACGGATATTGTTAAATACAGAAACAGGAATTCTTAGTAACAAATGTATTATGTGGTGACATCAGAAAGCAATTGAAATTAAGGTCAAACGTTCCGTTATAACTTTTTTCGAGGTAATTTTTTCAAATTTCCAATAAAACAATAAATTTTAAATTTATTTTAAACATAATCAAATGCCAAAAAACTATGAAAGTATGTATATTTATATTATTGAGTTGTCAGTTATCTGTCTCGTATTTCGTTATTAGGTCATATATAGTGCTTTAACCTGGGTGCGTTTCAAGTGATACAATGACTTGTCATTTTTCGAATTTTTAATAAACGCTAAGCTAGAGTATAAAAATATATTTTTGTATATTCAAGGATCTGCATTCTGCCGAAATAAATAATTAAATGGTTACATGAGAAAATAATTGAAAGAGCACAAAAGTTCCATTACATTGAAACTGGAATAAAGATGATAGTTATATTATTTAGAGATGTTTGTTACACCGTCTTTAAGGGTGCATTTATGTTGGAGCGGCGATAAACGATAAGAGCGACGTTACACGCGATAAATCAAGATACTTCCATATAAAGTATATTTCGATTATTTTCGCTTCACTAGTAACGCAATTCTTATCGTTTATCACAGCTCCAACATAAAAGCACCCCAAGTCGTAGTGCATATTAACTATTATTAACCTTGGTGCATTTCAATAATTGACGAACTGACAGTAATTTTTAAATTTTTAATAAACGCGAAAAGTATAAAAATATATTTTAGTATTTTCAAACATCTGCCAAAAGTGCCAAAAACACGTTACTCGTGTGTGAGCTGCATTTCATTTTTTTACTAATATTATTTTATTATGTTATACCATTTATTGAAAAGTAAGTTATACTCTGTGTGTAGGTGTTGCATGTTTCTATATTGTTAAAGCAGAAACAGGAATTCTTAAAAATAAAAAATGTATTATATGTATGATTACATGAGAATTCGTTATATTGAAACTGTATATTTATATTATTTAAAGTTTCCTGGTTTTTACTTCAAGTTTAGGTCAGAGTTCATATTAATCTTGGTGCATTGCAATAATTGAGAGACCGACTGTCACTTTTTAAATTTTCAATACACGCTAAAATAAGAAATGTATTTTTGTACATTCAAAAAAGATCTGACTAAAACGTGTAAAAATAATTCTTATGCCAGCCGCATCTCATTTTTTACACGCTTTTATTTAACTCACTTTCTCTGTTTGTTGTTTTTTGTTTGGATCAAATCTTGTAAACGATATCTTTCCAATGTCCAGTTGTCTTGAAATTTTGTATACTTATGGTTTCTCGGTGAGCATATAAGCATTCCTTACAGTCATATGGGAATGGCAGTATTTCTAGCAATTTCATTGGCCGTTTGAAGGCCACGGCAGGGCGTGCTCATCAGATATCATTTTTAAAGGGGAATTCGGCACCGTGAAAATAAACAAACTATAATAACGGGCAAGGAAAAAATGTAATAAAGGGCAAGGAAAAAATGTAATCTTCATATAAATCTTACAAACGAACTAAAAAATATTTATTTAAAAAAAAAATAATAATAAGTTTGTGATTCGAACCCTGGACCTACCGCGTGCCAATCCAATTCCAATTTGCCAGGCGAGTATCTTCTCTATCCTCTAATGAGTTGCTTGCCAACAAACGATTCCAAAAGGATTTAATACACTTTGACATGTCATGTAACTGCGCATGCCCTGCGGCTATCTTAAAACGGCCAATGAAATTGCGATTAATACTGCCATTTCCGTATGACTGTAAGGAATGCTTATATGCTCTCGGTGACAATACAAGAAAAAATATCCGAACGCTCAAAAATTCAAAATGGCGACCAAATTTTCCAAATATTGCTTCAAATATTGATTTTGCTTCAAATCGGTACCTATCTGGAGTTTTTTCAGGTTGCTGATTAAGAATCTGTAATCAATTTTTATAAATCCAAGGTAGCGGATTCAAAATTGAAGATGGCGGATATAAATGACGGACTTTTACTATGTGCTTTGATTTCGATCAAAATCGGTATCCAGGGGTATTTAGAGTCGCTGACTACGAATATGGAATCAGTTTTTTCAAATTCAAGATGGCGGATTCAAAATGGCTCTGTTTTCGATGAAAATCGGTATCAAGGGTTATTTAGGGAACTGACCACGAATATGGAATCAGTTTAATTGATTACAAAACTATAAAAACTAAGAAACAAAATAAAAATATGTAATTTTTTTTATACACCTTTATTAAAAATGCAATAAAAAGTAGAAAATGTTTTTTTTTCAGTTCACAGTATATTTCAGGTACAAGCGACTAAAATTACAAGCGTGGGACGTTCATATATATTGCTTTAAGCCTAATTTATAGAATATAGTTAGTCAACTAGAGGCTTCTGGCAAAGTGTCATCTATCGGTGTATTTAAAAACTAAAATTCCGTATTTAAAATACACGGTGGATTTTATTTGAGTGTTGCCATCTACCGATGAAATCCAAAAGGTGCCTTAGGTTGACCAACTATATTTGGTATAAACAAGGCTTTAAGTCTTCTGTGATTTACCGTCAGCATATAAGAATTCCTTACAGTCATACGGAAATGGCAGTATTTCTAGCAATTTCATTGGCCGTTTCAAGGCCACGGCATGGCGTGCTCATCAGATATCATTTTTAAAGGGGAATTCGGCACCGTGAAAATAAACAAACTATAATAAAGGGCAAGGAAAAAATGTAATCTTCATATAAATCTTACTAACGAACTAAGAAATACTTATCTAAAAAAAATAATAATAAGTTTGTCATTCAAACCCTAGACTTCTCGCGTGCTAAGCGAGTATCTTCTTTATCATCTAAAGAGTTCCTTACTGACAAACGATTCGAAAAGGATTTAATACACTTAGACATGTCATGTAACTGCGCATACCCTGCGGCTATCTTAAAACGGCCAATGAAATTGCTAGAAATACTGCCATTTCCGTATGACTGTAAGGAATGCTTATATGCTTACCGTCATCCAGCTTTCTATTATGCGATTAAAGGAAATACGTATGAGCGCCCCACGCTTTTAATTTTAGTCGCATGAACGTGAAAAAATACAGTGAGTTGAAAAAAATTATTTTCTTTTTTTAGCGCATTTTTAATAAAAGCGTGTTTAAAAAAAAATTATGTATTTTTATTTTACTATTACTATTTTACCATATTATATTAGGTACACTCTGCGTGTATGTGAGTATTATACTGTAAAAGACAGACATGAATTCATAATAATAAATTAATGTATTATGCATGTGATGTGGTTACATCAGAAAGCATTGAAAGTAAGAGGTCAAACGTTCCGTTACAACTTTTCCCGATGTAATTTTTTCGCATTTTCAATAAAACGATAAATTTTACATTTATTTTAAACATAATCAAATGCCAAAAAATTGTAAAAGTATGACATATTTATATTATTGAGTTGTCAGTTATCTGTCTCGTACTTCGTTGTTAGGTCATAGTGCTTTAACCTGGGTGTCTTTCAAGTGATACAATGACTTCTCATTTTCGAATTTTTAATAAACGCTAAGCTAAAGTATAAAAAAATATTTTTATATATTTAAAGATCTACTGAATCGTGTCAAAGGAGCAAGAATTCTTAAAAATAAATAATTAAATGCTTACATGAGAAAATAATTATTGAAAGAGCTCAAAAGTTTCATTACAATGAAACTGGAATAAAGATAATATTTATATTATTTAGAGTTATCTGTCTCTGTCTCTATCTGTCTCTTACCTATTTGATAAAATCAAATAGGTATAATAATGATTTATTGGTGTTATAACAGATACAATGTTTATACAGGTCACGGAATAATTCCAACACGGAGCGTACGAAAGAAATAAGATAAATTACATATGAAAAAAGGAATATAAAGATATACCTACTAGTCTAAAGGACATTGAATAAAATAAAATTACAAAATTAAAATACAATTAAAATATAAAGTAACATATAGAGAACATGTAATTATGGCATTTTAAAATTATAATAAAAGCATGTCTGAAAAATTATTTTGGCAGTATTCATCGAGACCACAGAAGGTCTTTATTTTTAACACGCTTTTATTAGCTTCACCTGTATGTTTGCTTGCTTGCTTGCTTGTTTGCTTGTTTGTTTGTTTGTAACCGACTCTTTGGACTCGATTTTGACCCACTTTAAACGGACAGATTTAATTGAAACTTTGTACACTTACGAAGAACCGGTAACAATACAATAATTTGATAAGTTTATATCATTATCCTGATCAGGATCGCCAATCCTTTCCTCGCGTATCCTCTGCGTGAGAGAAAAGGCTTAATATGTAAGTACATTCCGTAATTGTCAGTTAGATCGGTGGTCGAGCGGTGTAAGGCAGTCGACGCGAAACGACGGACTCCTCTGGCGTGAGTTCAAATCCAATGGCTGAAATAAATTTTTTTTCAGAAATATCTGTTGGATCGTAATATGTTATAATATCAGCATCAATAAGTAATATAAATATAGTTTAAAACAACTAAAAAACACGCTTTCATAGCACATCAAACTAAAAAGTGAAAAATAAATATAGTTTAAAAAAAACTAAAAAACACGCTTTTAAAGCACATCAAACTAAAAAAGTGAAAAATAATTATTAATATAAACTGAAAACAATAATGAACGAAAAATACTAGTATTATTGCGAAAAAAGCGTGGGGCGCTTTGTGCCATATTTTTCGTATATCGAGCAACCCACGCTTTTTTCACAATAATACTAGTATCTTTCGTTCATTATTGTTTTCAGTTTATATTAATAATTATTTTTCACTTTTTAGTTTGATGTGCTTTAAAAGCGTGTTTTTTAGTTTTTTTAAACTATATTAGATAATTCTTATTTTTAGTTTTATGCATTAAAGTTAAAGAATTTTATCTGGTCAGGTAGTTTATTAAAGAAAATTATACAATAGTAACCCGTGCCGTCTCTTGATCTTGTCAGACGGAGAAAGTTATGTTTTATATTGTTTCTGCTTCTGGTTGGATATTCATGATTCTGACAATGTTGGGAAAACAAGTGAGTGTTTGAGCTATGGTCCTATTACATTTGCGTTGAAAGCTGAAAATGTTTGAACTACAGGGCGCATTTATCCAGTTCAATAGTGCATATGACACTGGCATGAAAAAATTCGTAGTATGCTGTAATTTTGGTTTTATTTGTTACTGATTTCGACAGATTGCTTATTAACTAAATATTTTTTGACAATTTTTGGAGAGAGTATGTATGTGTTTGTCCCATTTTAGTACCGAGTCAAGCTCAACTCCCAGAAACTTAACTGAGTTCATTTCTTTAGAATCATTAATGTTAGTGTTACGTAATGAAAATGTGAGAGTTTGTGTTTTATTTTCATTCAGGTTTAGTCTGTTTGCCAGGAACCACTCTTTAATGTTTGTGTCTACTCGCATTTTCTGCTAAAGCATCTTGTTAGGTGTCTGTATTCAAGATCGTGGTATTATCAGCAAAAAGTATCATTTTTGAGATTGCATCACAGTTAGCTAGGTTATTTGTATGTATAAAAAAGATAATCGGGTACAGAACAGAACCCTGGGGTACTCCATGTTTTGTAATCGCTTTATCAAATGTGTTCATATTATGAAAAACATACTGCAATCTGTTGGAAACGTATGATTTTATTAGGGCTATACTATTATCACCAAAGTTATAATAGTTTTTCTAAGAGGATATTATGAATTATGCATAGCACATATTGACTATCATTAACATTGTCGCATTTCAGTAATTGACGCACTAACAGTAATTTTTAAATTTTTATTAAATATATATATTAAATATATTTTTATATTTTATATATTTACATATTAATACATATTACATTATATATTTATATTTATTAAATATATAAATATATATTAAAACATCTGCCAAAAACGCGTAACTCGCATGCAAGCCGCATCTCATTTTTTTACCAATATTATTTTACTATATTATACTCTGTGTGTATAAGTGTTGCTATATTGTTAAATACAGAAATACGAATTCTTAAAATATGCTAGATAGGATTACATGAAAGTAATTGAATAGGTCAAAAGTTCCGTTATATCGAAACTGTATGACTGATGGACGAGTTGCAAGGACACTTGCCTCCCCTCTCACCCAGAAGTCCCGGGTCCGATCCCTGGCCGTGGCACTGGGATTTGTCTGTGAGAGAGATTAATCCTAGTATACTTGGATATTGGGTGTGTGTGTCCGTTGTCTCTAAATGTGTAGCTCTCTCTCGCACAACGTTAGTTTAGAGATACAGGGGATCGTATTATCTGTGATGTTTAATTTAAAAAATAATTAATTAATATTATTTAGAGTTTTTCTGTCTTTTATTTGGAGTTTAGGTCAGAGCACATATTAACCTTGGTGCATTTCAATAATTGAGACACTGACTGTCATTTTCGAATTTTCAATAAACGCTCAAATAAAATGAATTTTTGTACATACAAAAAAAGATCTAACGAAAACGTGTAAAAGTAACTGGTATGCGAGCCGCATCTCATTTTTACTATTATTATTGATTTTGCCATATTATAGGTATATACTGCGTGTACATGAGTATTATATTGTGAGATACAGACACAGGAATTCTTAATAATAGATCTACAGGATTGGGATAACTTATGCTACCATTTTAAAAACGTAATAACTTTTGAACAAATCGAAACATATATTTAATTCTTGTTACAACTTATTCTACGAATATTTGGATTTTATGTTTTAAAGATCAAAAAATACCTGGTTTCTTTAAGTGTTTACCATTTTCAAGCACGAAGTGGTTTTGTGATAATTTTCATAACTTTAAACAAAAATAAATCTAGATATGTTTGGATTTGAAATGTCAATAATGACAGTTAACGAAAATAGATCACTGGCGCTGGTCCTTGCAAGAAAAGATCTTTGTGGTCGAACAATTTTTTAATTCATACCGAGGAAATTCTGTATAAAGTAATGAGAAATTCCACCGAACGACTTTGTGCGTGTGTTCAAGAAAATGGTAGAGATTATGTATAAAACATAAAATCCAAATGTTCGTAGAATAAGTTGTAACAAGAATTAAATAGGACATATTTTGATTTTGTTCAAGTTATACCACGTTTTTTAAAATGGTAACATAATTTAGCCCAACCCTGTATTGTGTGTTCTGGTTACGTCAGAAAGCTGAGAGTAAGAGGTGAAACGTTTCGTTACAACTTTTTCTCGACGTAATTTTTTTGAATTTCCACTAAAACGATAAATTTAAAATTTATTTTAAACATAATCAAATGCCAAAAAATTGTAAAAAGTGTGATATATTTATATTATTGAGTTGTCAGTTATCTGTCTCATACTTTGTTATTAGGTCATAGTGCTTTAACCTGGGTGCGTTACAGGTGATACAATGACTTGCCATTTTTGTATTTTGAATAAAAAGTTAAAGTATAAAAATATATTTTTTGTACATCTGCCGAAAGGAAAAAGAGTTCTTAAAAATAAATAATTAAATGGTTAAGAAAATTGAAAGCAAAAGTTCCATTACATAAAGAGAACTTTTAAAAGTGAGCTACATCTCTATATAATTTTCACTATAACTCAAGATTTAAAATAAATTTATGTCAATAGAAATACAAAAGAAATGTCTGCATAAGATATTAAGACTTCATAAAAAAAATTCAGATTAAAAATCATAAACATACTCATTCACTGATAGAATTACCAGGTATTTATTTAATTTTCTCAGTTCGTATGTAATCACCCATTATTTAGGTTTAGGTGTTACTCACACATTCATTTCCAAACAATTTATTGTAAACAAATTAAGATGGATACTTCACTTTCATATATTGAACTAGTTGAAGTGGAATCAGGCGTTACTGACTGCGATACCTATTTGACCAACATTTTACTTGAATATAACACAATTCTTATAGGGTATCTTTGAGATTAGGTATGTCAGCTATATCTTTATTTTTTAATGGCAAATTTTTAACCTTGAGTAAAATATTTTATGCCAAAAAAGATATTGTGTCATATTGTGTTTTCCCTTATTTTAATATTCTTAACAAAATACCTTAGTAATATTTTTGCTCTAAAAGTTGGCGTATCACCTCTAATTTACTTAACTTTTCAAACTTTGTTTGAATCTGAAGAACGTCCTGTATATTGTACAGCTTCGAAAACTGATACATTGCGATATTTTTGTGGGCTTAATGAAAAACATGTAGTGACATTTTGCTCTAAAGTTATTATACATCAGAGTTTATATACCCAAAACCTTAAAGTTTGCATAGCTCTAACCATAGACATAATAATGTCTATGGCTCTAACTAAATCATCCCATATGATGCATATATGACTTAATTTCAATAGAGTATTCCAAACTTTACTATTCTACATATCTACTA